>JAACJO010000018.1:600000-816867 GCA_013368445.1 Leucocoprinus leucothites
AAGTAAATCCTTTTTGCAAAAGACAGAGAAATTCCACATGGCCACTGAATGACCCATTTGACTATAGAACCAGATCAGTGGAAACTAACAGGAAACATCAGCACTTGACTACTGACTAGTAGACATTATTACAGTCAGGAATGAGCTTTCATGGAATAAGACAACAATCAGCAGTGATAGGAATCTCATGATATCAGATAAGCAGGGGTAAGCACACCTTCACAAAAGGACATGTCAGCACTTAAACCCCAAATAAAATCCAGAGATACTCCCATTGGAAAACCTTTCAATAATCTCCTTTTATTACCAACAATGTGTATACATCATCAATGTAATTACTCCTTTAGTACTTTCACAAAACTAATTTAAACCTTTCTTGAGTATATAGTCTAGCAAGGAATCTCACCTGCTAAGGCTATGCTTAGAGACTGTCCCACATGACATATCTGAGTGAGTAGCAAAAAGTGTATTGAGTGTCCTTCAGTCATAGACCATTAAAAAATTGAAAACACCTTTTGAGAAAGAACATTACTGTGAGATTCATATAAGTTCAGAGTGTGAAGAAGTCTGGAAAAGACTTATGAGCTGTATATTGCATCTAGTATCCAGGAGTGGTGCTAGTCAGTGTTAGTTGTATCGTGATAGTGCCAAGTGTTAGTGAAAGTGACAATTTGCAAATATTGGTTTCTGCATTCTAAGGACTTGTAGTTGTGCAGTATTGCATAACAAGGATCATTGAGTACCTTTCACAAACTGGTCATTCTGGTACAAAATAGTCTATAGACAACTCCTATTATCTATCATTATCAACCTTTGTGCTTTCATGAAACATCTTTCTTTATTTATTAATTTCCCATGAACTTGTATTGAGTTTAGGAGTGTTGGTTGTTATTGTTATTATCATTACCTATCATTCACTATCTGACTACATTCCCTTCATTACCTTAACAATCACATTTCTGCCTCTTCACTACTATGATTTTGATATACCTTATATTAAAGGTGAATGAAATAAGGTAGCAGATAGCCTGTCTAGATACTTTGAGAGTGATCTTCCTGGGGAAGTTCACAAGCCTGGACATTATGTCCAAGCAGATATGCATATAGATCCAGACAGAGATAATCTTTCTAAAGATTGTGTACTAGTGATCAAGGCAAATAGATTGTTATCTGATTGAATGGGACATTATTTGATCCTGAAGTCAGAAGGAGCTCTCATTTGCAGGAAAAATGAGACCAATGTGACATGGAGGTTGAGCAAATGGAAGGGGCAGTGGTTCAAAAGAACACTGACTCAGTGTAAGGGTATACACCCTTACACTTCACTTAACTATCACTAAGTCTGTCATCAGATAGACTTGATCTCCCATTATTGGCAATTTATGCCAATGATCTTGCTTGTACAACATTGTCTATAGCCTCATCATGTTATGTAATATGATAGTATATAAACTAATTATCAGTTGATCCTTTGATCAACTGATCTTTACCATTTGTCCACATAGTTTACCCTATACACTGGGATTGAACTATCTGGCATGAATGTAAGATCATATATATAAATTACAGTAAAGCATATCAGCTTTACACTTTTTTAGTTCAACCCATTTGAACTCACAATCAAACAATTTTACCTTCCTGTAACCCCAAAAAATAAAAAGAAGCACTGATTTATGGCATGGCTTCTAGAAGGAAAAGTAAGCAACCTTTTGCTGATAACAACACTGATCCATCATTGAGCAGCAATCATGCTACTCAACAACAAGGGACTAGTGCCCTTAATATGACAGGGCCTAATGTCCCTATCCAATTGCTGCCTATAGGCACTGATAACACCTATCACAATGATAATACTCATGATAATGAACCACCCTTAAACCCTGAAGGGAACACAACACCATCAGAGCTATCTTTAGCTATGAGGGACTTGTTGACCCTTGAAGAGAAGACCCAAGTGGTCTTCAACAATTATAACATCTGAGCTGAAAGACGATCTGAGATACTCCTCTATGCAGAGGAGTATACATCCAACATATTAGTTGGAGCTGTTGCAGAGAATAATAACATCTCTGATGACAACTTTGATGAAATGGTCTTTAGGACCATTCAAAAACTTATAGGTAAATATATTGCCATAAAAAAGGAATAGCTGAAGTGCTGTGATGCAAAAACCAAAAATAAACAAGAAATACTAATTTTTTCGCGATTTCACACTTAGTATTATAAAAGAATAATGCTATGCCTAAGAGCCCTATAGTGCATTAGTGGTGTAGCTACAAAGCTACTGACTAAGAAGTAATATGGTCAACCAATCTGACAGGTGAGACTGGTAACCTAGTACAGCTGTCCACTGTTGTGAACCATTCTGGGGATTTGAACCCTTGACTTCAGGACACTACATCACTAAATTACCACCTTGGGACTTGAGGGAAACCTCCATGCTGAGAACAATCCAAACAATCTAAATATAAGGACCAGGGTCTAGAACTGGATCAGAAGAATCAACAGACCAGCTAACAGACAATGATCCATGTTTTACACATGTACAAGACAGAAACCTAGCTACCCTGCTGCTTAGCTATGTCAATTCCACACTGCTCAGTCATACAACTGTATTAGCTGAGCAAACCGATGGTTGCATTGATGTGGCAGAGGTCCTTGGTTAAAGAAAATATCACAGCTGAAATGCTTACCCATGATTAAATAAGGATTGATGAAAGAAACTCATGTGGTAGTTACTCTACTACCCATACAATAACCTAGCAATCAAATGGACCTACCAGTCAGCGTCACATTGTAAAAGTATACCCAGCTGAATCCAGGACTATTCAGTCATTTTCTATTAGTCAATTTCAAGTCATACCTATTTCTTTCTAGAATATTTCGTTTATTTTCATATCTCTCAAATAATATAAAAAGGGCCCAACAGCATGTGGATAGGCAAGGAATCCTACGCCTCCATAGTGCTATAGGGTGTGCAGACCACAAACTAAGCATTGTCAAGTGAATAAGTGATTAACCTTCTAAAAGAACTCTAACAGAAAAGACTTCTACTAGTTAACCTAAGAAATATTCTAAGATGTCTCAAGTTTGATCTAGTGTTACAGAAAAGTAGCTACCAAGCTAAGAGGGCTTGTAGTTAAAGCATATAGACCGCACCAGTGCCAGTATGTGACTAAGTGGGTGATTATAGACAAGGCCCAGTTGACCTTAGAGAGAAACAGAGACAGCTTCAGGATAAAAGATATTAGTTATAGAAGTCAACTAAGCATTGCAACCTGCACACTTAGTCAGGATCCTAGTACAGTGTTCGAGAATTTCCCAAAGTAAATAAAACAGCATTTAGTTTCATCACACATTTCGCATTATTCAATGGTAGTTACATAAATCCTCATCTATTTCTCATACTTCCCCTTGAATTCATTTGAGGTTACATTCTAGCTACCTAGCTAGTACTCTACTTGAAGTTATATTCATATGTCAACAAGCCTCTACAGCACACACCATCACCTATGAACACAGTATATAGTACCATGTTGTCAAGAACTAGGTTACTAAAGGATGTAGGACAGAGCCAATGTTCAAGACCAGATGTCTAAAACAGAGGAGCAGAGATGACTGATCCAGTCGATGAACACAGGAGTGGGTCTTGGCCTCAACTTATGTGTTGTGCTACTACTGATGCTGACCCATATTTTGGAAACGGATAGAGACAGGAGGGCGAATAGAGAGCAGAGGTCAGACAGAGTAGTAACAAGTGACTTAGTTGATTATCAGACTGACGAATATGGTACAAGTTCAACTACTTATATATGAGGCAGTGGGTAGGGTTGGATAGCAAGAAACAAAGATATAACAGGAAAAGGATAAGAGGATAATTAGCATCCGACATTTTGGAAAGGCTAGAAGAATAATAATAATATCCAACATCAGAAGAAGACTAGAAATGACAAGAGGAATGAAACATGACATGATGTGAGAAAGTCCGAACACAACGTGCTAGAAGCCAAAGGGTAAAGAAGAAGAGTGGAGCGAATGGAGTGGACATGAGCTGAAGCAATAGGATGGAAGAACAAGATGTGTAAAAGATTCTAAGTTGAGAAATTGCCAGCCAGGCCAGTAACGAGGATTGGATCATGACACATGTCAACACACACATTTGAAGAATTCTGCAGTGAGCAAGATTCCTTGCACAATGGAAACAACTATCAACTCTGTGGAAGGGTTGTACACCCTTCCACCCTGTTGCATAGAGGAAATAATACTTCTCTCACAACTCAAGCCAACATAGCTGAGCTTTTTAAAGCTTGCAAACTGAATGAATCTAACAAAGAATACAATAGACAAGTGACAGAACAAACTCATATCATTACATTCCTGAATTAACATTCTTCACATCACATTCCAACTGCCCCAACTACACCAATACAGAGTGCCAATAAGCACTCTGTTTGAACAACAGGATCTGTTCACCTTGAGGATGAAGACGATGACACTGACACTGACAATAGTTATTGGACACCCTATGGTGTGCATCACAATCCCTATGTCAATGTTGCATGTCAATGTGAACATTGAAGGGATCTAAATGAGCATGTGAGTTTTCAACACATGCACAACAAGGAATTTCACACATATGGATCCTCAGACATACCTGACCAAGGTATAGACTTTGAAGGAGTCACCCCTCAAAGCTGCCCAGGATTCAACATCAAGTCAATTCCTGATATTAACAACTGTAATAAAGGAAAAACTCCTATTTGGGGAACTCCTTGACCATCTGAGTCAAGGGCACCAGATTCAATAGTGCCCTCAGATCAATTCAATGATATTTCAGTCGACAGATCTATAGATTGCATACAAAATGCATCCAGAAACCTAGTACATCAACATTGAGGGTATTCCCTCATTTCTGAATGACCTGATACACATGATACACCTGGTGTGGCTGTTATATTAAACAATCATAAGGACCATATACATGACAGGATAGCATCAGTGATGCAAGAGCATCTCTCACAACCTTTTGATTTCCCCTTGGACTATAAGCTGTCCAATAATAAGTTCCCCAGTGATAAGGTCATAGAGCCTTACAAGGGAAGCACAAAGTTTAGTGAATTGGAGAACTTCATATCTGCCCTTTGCATTGATATGGCAATGAAGGGCCTGGGAGGCACTGGTAAAGCCAGGAATAGACTCCACCTGTTTACATTACAATACTACTTGGCTGGGGAAGCCAAGAGCATGTATATTCATCATGTATTGAGTATCAACAAAACAAGACTTGATTGGACATTCGTAGAGTTCTTATGTGCACTCTACAATAGGTTTGTACTCCCCACAATGATGCATGATGCATATGAATGCCTTCACACAGTTCACTAAAATGCACATGTAGGGATTCAGGGTTATTACAATGCCATAATGGATGAGACATAGTGCATGACTGTGCATCCCAATGACTATACCTTGATTAACATCTTCCTTGGGGATTGCCCAAGGATATGAAAGATGAATTATTGTTCAAGTGAGGATTATTGCCTGAAGCACATGAACTTGAAGACTTCTTAGCTTTCACAATATCCTACAAGTTAAGATGGAAGAACACCACATTCTACCATAAAAACTCCTGGGCTGATGGAAGGCATGTTGAGTCACTGAATAAGAAAACTCAACAATGGAACCCCAGTGCTCTTGACCACAAGAAAAGTGTTCTTGTGGACTGAAGGGTTGCTAATGGATGGACTATGATCCCGTCAAAAGAACTTTGAGTCACTAATAATAACTCAAACAACAACTATATTGGGAATCAACATAACAATTGATCCAAAGCTAAGGCTAGGCCATCACAACCTAGCAATAGTAATTCCCAACATGTACTAGTTAGAACCAGTACACAACAGAAAATACCCAGTACAGTCAAATGTTATAGGTGTAGAGGGCCCCACTTTGTGAGTGATTGTCCTCAACACACAAAAATAATACATCCCATCTTCAGGCCACACAGACCGTCACCCCAGATGAGATGTTGTCCCACCCATTAGATGATACCAACTTGTCAGTAATAACTGAGGAGGAACTACAGGAAGAGGATACTATTGATGTACCCGAACCTGAAGAGGATGCAGCCTTGGAGCATAGTAGCAACATCGTAGAGGTCAAAGTGATTGAATCAGACTATGGTTTGGACACAAACAAATTCCTTAGTGCAATCCATGATGATATTATAGACATCAAATCAGATTGGATGTCGGATACTGAGATCCTCATTGCTGAGGACAAAGTGATTGAGGTTTCCTCTAATGAAGAGGGTATCACTATTGTCATGCACCATAGTGCCTGATCAAATGAACCCATTAGCGATATAGAAGTTGACAATGATAATGATGTTGAAATAGTTGCAGTATCATTTGTGGGACAATCTGTACCTGAGGAAAAAACTTGTGATCCTATAATCATAAATGCTGAAATGGCATATGCAATATCTGATACATTGGATATCTCACTGAATTCCAAATCAAGGAAAATGGCACTTCTCCATTGAACCAAAGAAAAAATGGTTCAACCTCAATTATCTGATAGAGAATAGTGATGTTTAGCTTCTCTCATAACTATTAATGGCATGGAAGCCTGGACCCTTTGGGATTCAGGCAGTACTATGTTAGGGGTAACCCTGACCTTTGCTGAAATAGCAAAGATCAAAGTAAGTGAATTGGTTGATATCTATACCTTATAGTTAGGAACTGTGGGTAGTTGATCCAATGTACACTATGGAGCCATGTTAGGAATATCCATTGAGAGTATGGAGTATCCCACTTATATGGACATAGCAAACTTTGATCATTATAACATTATATTGGGTGCCCCTTTTATATGCAAATACAAAGTCAAACTCGACTTCAAAAATTCATGTGTTGTCATAAGTGGTAGAGATATCAGTGCAGATGACACTGTAAGGCAATCTGATACTAGATTGCAATGTGTTATAGTGACACCAGCCTGGTCCTAAGCTGGTGCAATAAGTATCAACTTGATCTTATCAAAGGGGACTCCTTCTCGGTAAGCAACAAAGTCGTTCACTAAGTCAGAGTTATAATACAGCAATTACAAGAGTAAGACTTTGGTAATTGAGATCTTAAGGGACTTAAGTTTCAATTTGACTTTGTAGATAAAGGCTCATATTGAGTCTCTACCTAACCAAGGAGAAACAATGTTTCTTCTTGGTAGATGTTGATGACTTATATACAATACAAGTCTGTATCTAATATTAACTAGGGTCAAGGGCTTCTAATGAAAGAAGAGAAGCATACAGCTTCCTTAATGCTAATTAAACTATATAAGACATGATCTGTCAAAGAAGCTTTAGAAGTTCTTCTTTGATCATCTGACTAGATCACAAGGTAAGTCCAAATATAGTGCAGCTATATTTAACAATCACATGTCATCAAAAGATAAACAAAACCAAACAAGATATAACAAGTTATAATGAGACAAAGTAAACAAGTCAAAATAAAATAGAAAAATACAAGAACAAATAAGATGAAAACATAATTGTGATATTACCTAAGTAAAGTTGATATTGACTTCATATTATAAAGGAAACAAATGCTAGATATAATCAATATATATAACAAGATATATAGCCTAGCATCCTGAAAATATTCATACAGGTACCTTGACATATTGGGAGCATATATCCCCATGATCACATCATCTTGTACATCAATGGATTATTAATGAATTATCAAAAAATACTTACTCATTAGGACAGTTTTTTGACCCCCTGTTATCTACCTACTTTGTATGACCTCCTGCTATGATAACTACCTCAATCCTTCTGGGCATGCTTTCTATCAGCCTTTGGCACCTTCTGCTGGAATCTTATTCCACTCCTCTACTAGTCTCTCCCACAATTCAAATATTTCCTTGGGTGGTCTTTCATATGCCTTCAGCTGGTCCTTTAGGTAGGTCCAGAGGTGTTCAATGGGATTTAGGTCAGGGGATTGTGCAGGCCATGATATAACCTGAATATTGTTATTTACAAACCATTGTTGTCCCAGTTTTGAGGTGTGTTTTGGGTCATTATCCTGTTGGAATATCCTCTTCTCCTCCATCTCCAACTTTTCAAAGCTTTCCACCACCCCAATGTCCAAATTCTGGCAGTATTGCACTGCATCCATATTCTCTTGAACCTCTATCAGCTTTCCTACCCCATTCCACCCCATACACCCCTACACCATCATGTTACCACCTCCTCCATGTTTAACAGTAGGGAGAGTAGTCCTATCTGACAGTGATTCCCCCCTCTCCTTCCAGGTATACACCTTTCCATCTGACCCAATCTTGTTGATCTTTGTTTCATCTGTCCACAACATCCTCTTCCAGTCCTCCACTATCCAATTCCTATGTTCATGTGCAAAGTCAAGGTGTTCCTCACAATGTCACTTTTTGAGTAGAGGTTGTTTGATCTTGGTTACAGAGTGAAATCCATTGTCCTGAAGGGTATTTCTGACAGTTTGGGGTGTGACAGGGTCAGACAGAGTAGAGCTAATGAAATTTGTAGCCTGGACAGCATTGTCTAGCTTTCCAGAGGTTATTTGGTGAATTATTGCTTTTTTATCACAAGGAGAAAGCTTAGAAGGACATCCTCCCTTGTTGTTTTCCTTGTCCCCATCAACTTCTTTCTTTATCCTCCCAACAGTAGACTTGCCTAGACCACTTTTATGTTCAATCTGGTGCAAAGAGTAGCCATCTTTGAGGAGAGAAGTGACTCAAGAGTATTGGGTAGAGGAGATAACTTTCATGATGTAGTGGCAAAAAGAAAGACAGTTGTAACCATCTCAACATGTCAACCAAGGTCACATGACCTTCTTTATTACTCCCATGCATGCCCTGATGCTCCCCTGGCATGTTACAAGGTAGATACTGGGAGGCTAACAGGGGGTCAAAAAACTGTCCTAATGAGTAGATATTTTCAATAACTCATTAATAGTTCATTGATGTACAAGATTATTTCATCATGGGATTATATGCTCCCAATATATCAAGGTACCTATGTGAATATTTTCAGGATGCTAGGCCATATATCTGCCCTGGTATTAGCAAATATGTCCAACATGTGAAAACATTGGGACAGTTTTTTGAGCTACTGTACCATGTTAAGATTTCTAGTCAGAGCATGTAGTAACATCACATGTCATGGCACATGATGATGTTATGTAAGACAGGGGCTAACTAGGTCTTTAACTTACTTGAATTAATAAACCTGAGTATTCTCAAAAGTCCATTTGAGAGAAGGCCAAGATGACTTGTAAAGGTCAAGAGTGGTGCAAGGTTTGAGACACAATAATACCAGTGAATTCAAGGCAAGATGAGTAAACATGAGTAGTCTAGGAAACAAGGGATAACAAAGGAAAGATTAAACTTGCATTTAATCTTCATACAGTAAGGTCCTTAAATACTATCTAAGACAAAATGATATCAGACTATGAAACTACAAGTACAAGCCTATATCACTATCATGATTCTGTTAATCATAAATATGATCTGTTTGCTGATGTAACAGCTATCATAGTTAGATATCTTTTACTGTTCAAGTTCAAACACAATATACTTGAAATAATCAATGTTTGTTGAACAAGTCTTGTTAGTCCATTCTTCATCATATCACATATCTATTCCTTTGGATTCTCCTAATAGCATCTCCCAATTATACTTGTCCCAATCCATATCACATCATTCTTCTTCCACATCAAACTCACCTATATATTCTTCCCAGTCAAGCAATGCTGCTTCTGATCAAGTCACAGTGGGCATCAATCAAGTCAACATTTATAACAACTATGGTACATAGCATTCAAAGATTGATTGGTGCTATCTATTGTTGCACTAGCTGAATTCATTACATGAGTAGTGTTATTACAACTAATGGTCTAGTGTCCCATTCAAAATGAGCCTATTCATGAGTAAGTCAATTATGCACTAACTGGCAGCCTTACTAACCTGATTTTCCTTGTCTTTGGCTACTTTTCCCTGCTTTTCAGGTACTTTAGCACATGAAGCAAGATTACCAATTGGATTATATCTCCTCTTTTGGCTACCCATAGGTTCTACAGCTGAATTTCAAAGGAAATAAGAAGTAAGCTTGAGTTTGATTGAGAGGTAGATATGCCATTACAAGGCTTATCTTGCAGTAAATACACTGGGGCATCCTGGAATCAAGGCATTGAATAAAACTGGCCACAACAAAAGTTTCCTTTATATTTAAGCTACATTTTCTTGGAAGCACATTTTTTTATCTAGGTCAGAGGCCATGCCCCACATATTTCTTATGTTTTCATGCCATTTGTCATGATCTAGGTCATGTGATCACCACCCTCTTGTGTGAGCCCTACCTTACTCACAGAACCATTGATTTAAATACTGCGATGTATTTTCCTTTTTCTTCAGTAAAATCTACCCTCATCTCCCCAACTCAGTTTAGCTCTTAAGTTTGAGCTTCTTGACATTGTTCTCACTCAAACCAACTGCCCTCATCATTGTTTTCCTCCCCAACAATGTCTCACATTTTTGCACCAGCACTGAGTTATTATTTTGATTAAAATTTCATTAAAAACTTTTAATAATCTAATTATCTACTTGGGTCAGAAATAATGATGGACAGACTCTGTTGTGTTTGCAACTTCATCTGCACTCATCAACCCTCTCAAATACATCTCTTCCACCTTTGAGTCTACAATCTATCCCCATGGCATCTGACATAGGTGATGGTTTGTCACTATTTCAGACTGGCTTGTAGCAAATAGCAAAAATATTTCCTGTGAGAAAGGAACAATATACTCCTCAATAGATTTGACAGTGAATTTCACAAGAAAATTACCTCTTGCCTCCAGTTGAAGAATCCAGATCATCCCCTTTATCAACCATGGAGTATGGAAATCATTACTAAAGCTGTCAGGTTCTTCCTCTCATCTAACTTGGCTGCTAGCAGTTCTGTTTCTGTTCCCACTACACAACCTCAGCCCCACTTTGGGTCACCTATCCCTTTCTATGCACCCCAATCTTGATTTGTCACTCTAGCACCTGTGACACCAGCTTGCAAAACATTTGACATGTCTTTGCTTGAGCAGTTCATGGTATCTGATATATTCATCTTGAAGTTAGCTGACAAACTCAGAAATAGAGGGAATCATTCACCAGCTCCTACCTCCAATAGTTCTACCCCTCATGCTCCTGGCCATGCTTATGGATGCATTGCATGTCTTTGCCCCTTCTATTATCACCAATCATGCCCTGTCATTGCCAACTACATTACTCAAGAGATCTGCAAGCAGGATGAGTATAACTATCTCATTCTGATGGATAGAACTCTAATCACCCATTGTGTTGCACCTGGATGCTCCATGAAGGAACACCTCAACAACTCACTCAAGGCTCAAGGCTAGAAGGTGTCCACCAACATCACGGAAGCATTCCCTACCATCTCTCCACAATATGTCTACACTATCCCTGACAATACCCATGAGACACTCACCATCAGAGAAGTGACTGTTGATGAACTTGAGGAGCTCCATCATCTGGATGCTGTTGCCATCACAATGTTGAAGCATACTGAGGACATTTGCAAACAAGTTGGGAATGTTCTAAAGCCAAAATCTGGACCAGACATCACCACATGCTATGTGGCAAAGGCAGCAGTTACTGCTCCCAAGGATAAACCCACCATTTCTTCACCTACTCCTCAATCATTCCCTTCCCAAGCTAAGCTCAATACCACTTCCCTGAATGCTGCTTCATTTACAAATGGTCCCCAATTCCACTACAGAACTCTGATCAAAGACACAGCTGCTGCATAGAAGGTATTAGAGAAAGGACTCAAGAGTACAGTCACACTTACCCAATGAGAGCTCTATACAATCTCACCCAATGAGAGCTCTATACAATCTCACCCAATGAGAGCTCTATACAATCTCACCCAATGTTCACAAACTGATGAAGGTGCAGGTCACTCCAAGGAAAATTCTGGTTGATGGGGCATCAGTTACTGTTGTAGAAGAGGCTGAGGAACATGACAAACCTCCTGAGGCAGTTTTGACCCTTATCTAGTCAACTCCAGCTCCTACCAGTGATCTTGTCATTGCAAAGCCAGTTATGGAGTTTTACACCCTTCAAGTAGCACTCAAGAGTTGACTTGAAGTTAATGCTATCCTTGATGAAGGATCACAAATTATTGGGCTTCAAGATGACTTATGGGAGAAACTTGGCCTTTCTATCCACTCTGATCAGATTTTGCTTTTGGAGTCAGCAAGCAAGTCTTGGAATACAACAATGGGCCTCTTACACAATGTTCAAGTATCTATTGGTGAGTTCAACTTCTACCTCCAAGTACAGGTTGCTTATAACATGTCATAGGAGATGTTGCTTGGATGCCCCTTCCTTGCACTTGCTCAGGCCAACACTTGCCACTCTGCCAATGGTGACTCACATATCATGCTTGTTAACCCTGATTCCCATTCCATCATCACCATCCCCACTAAACCTCACATTCACAGCCCACTTTTGCACTTGGCACCCTTGGGTTGTTAAGCATTAATGATTTGGCTATTTATCAAGAAGATATACTAAATCAATTCAGTCAAACACTCATACCTCAATTCAACATCTCATTGATCTTATCAGTTGAGCTACCCTGATGAGATTAGAGATGGGAAGCTCCAGGAAGCTCCCACTGTCTTATTGGCAGAGTGAGCACTCAAAGATATTGATGAATTACTTTGAGGAAAGCCTAGGGGAAGGAGTAGAGGATATATTCCTTCTGTGATTAATCCATATATCAGGTGTAGGTTAGAGGGTATGAGGACATTGCTCTCCCTTGATACAAATCCTGCCTTACAGACATACACTAAATGGCTTCAATCATCAAAACAACCTGCTATCTCCCTCAATCATGGCAATAACTATTGCAGTTGAGTTTTACAGCAACTTACTTGGGCTTACATACAGGACTGGAAAGTCCTGCTGATTAATCCCTATGGAGAGTGGTGTGAGTTACTACTGGTTGACAAAGATTTATGCAATGAAGTAAACTTGTTTCTTCAATCACTTGGAGACCAGATCACAGCCTAGAAGCTTGCCAACTTTCTCTCACAACCTGAAATCAAGGAACAACATGGAATTGATGTAGATATTTATGTCATAATGGCACAATGTTATCTCAAAGCCCTGGAATTTTGGTTCTCATGACCCCCAAAGGGTCAATACTGTAATGGACATGAGCAGGAAGATGTTGTCCACTACCAGAATAGAGTCTTCATTCCAAAAATGAAATGAAGGCTTTAGAATTGCATATGCAAAAGTTTGAGCCTGATGCCAACTCTACTGCACCCTTACCACCCACCCTATTTTGTCCTGTCATCCCATGGTTTCATGATGAGTCCATCTTTTATGCTCATGATTGCTGTTGTAGCAGTTGGTTTCACAAGGATGCACCAGCTGTTCCATATGCCAAGGGAGACAGTCTCTTATTTATGGTCACTTGTGCAGTCTCACCAGACTATGGCTGGCTCAAGCCAAAGAAAGGCTGTCAACTATATAAAGAGGATGGTTCTGAAGTTGTGGCACATCAAACCCTTAGGCCTGGTAAGAACTGTGATGGATATTTCTCAAACAAAGTACTTAACCAATTCCAAGATATGGTCACAGTCGCTAAGTGCAGATATCCAGATGATGACCATGTTTTCATCTATGATGATACACCTAGCTATCTCAAGCAATCACCCAGTGCTCTCTCTGCTCACAAAATGCTGTTGAAGACACCAAAACCCAGCAAAAACTGGCTTGTTGACATACCTGAGCTAGGCTCTGATGGGAAACAGGTTGGGGACCCAAATAGTGGAAAATAGCCAATAACCTCCTCCCTGTTCTTGAGGTATATTTTTAAATTGACCCCAAGTATTAACTAACTGTAGTTTAGATTTTCAAGGAGGCCACTGATCTATTTTCAAAGGCAGAAGTTCCATTGGTCATTAATGTATTCCCCACACTACTCGATATCTGGGCATACCTTGGAAATGTATGTGAAGATGATAATGATGCACTGTCACCCATCATTTGTATTGCTGCTTGGGCAGTGATATCAATGGTTGACAAGTACATTATGTTGTGTGAAGAGTGCGAGATATATTTTATTGCAATTGGTATGTAATTTCTCATATTTTACAGCATTACTGACACTACTCAATAGTTATGTGCCCAGATCGGAAGTTACAGTGGTTCAAAGACAATGGCTATGCTCGTCCAGTTTACACAAAGCTCAAGCAGACTGTTATTGAGCAATGGGGACAGACATATTGGCCCAATTTAGCAATGACCTCAGAACCTGAGCCTACAGTTAGAGCTTTTATACTCCAAAATTATATTTTTATTACTCACAGCTGTATTTTTCTAGCATACTGGTAACAAATATCTACAAAAGCGAACTTCCAAGAAAGCACCAGTGGGAAATCTTGATGACATCAATACCTACTTGAAGGGGCCTGTTGTCTCTCACTTGGCAATTATTGATTCAGGTGGATATATGAAGTGGTGGAACACTACAGCTGCAAGCCATCCAAATCTTGCAAGAATAGGCATGGATTACTGCAGTGTGTCATGATCTGCGATCATGACCTCTCCAATTTGATCTCCGACTATTCTTTCAATTTCCAATTCCCATGATTTTTCATTATCTACTATTTCTATAAATATTTTGCAGCCTGTTTCCACTCATCATTCTATCATCTTTTCATTTGCACTCATATTCGTGTCTGCCATTCCATTTATGTTTGTTGTTCTCCATCACATTGTGTCTGTCATTGTCTATTTACCTTTTGTTTATCTATTTATTCATTTATCGTCACATTGTGAGCTTCATGATATTTATGTGTTATTTGTCTAATTTCGCATTATCTTAAATATGTCACTACTAGCTCATGTATTACCCATTCTGAATATCAACTAAGATTCCAATCTGAATTCTCTGTCCATTATTCCTTCAGTGTTGAATTCCAATTCACACTGCCTGTCATCTTCCTCATAGACCAAATCAGTCAACATGATATCAGAAGGGCACAGCACATATGCTGAAGCCAATGACCAATCTCTCTATAACTTTTGTGCACTTAGTAAGTGCCAGTATTTCGCATATCTTGACACAGTGCCCCTGGTCAGTGTATCTTATATTGTCTGTCCATCATTGGCTGATGTATTGTCACCCACAGCATCATCTGTTGATGCCGAATGGGCATTCTCTGTTGGATGATGACAGGTGAACTTTATGCAACACAACATGACCCCAAATACATTCAAAGCTAAGATGGCACTTGGGTCCTGGGCAAGACCTGGGAGTCTATTATTTCCGGGTGTCATGAAAGCAGGACAGATCATTGCTGGAGGAGCAGAAGGTGATTCAGATGCTGAATAAATGGACAGACAAACTAAGTGAACTCATTGATTGATTGGAATGTATTTGTACGGTTTACGGATGTGTTTGATGACTCGAAATGTATACCTGTGTGTAGTAGTTAAGAATGCGTATTTATTGAGCCCAGTTTCGTGAAAATCGTTGGAGATTTGAGCAAGATATGGCATCTCAAGTGTTAGTGAAGATGTGGATCTTCCCCAATATTTGTGAATATTTGACCACAATTGTAGGTCACGCCATGCACTCATTTTTGAACATTTTCACTTGATTTCTACTCCAAAATAGTCTGAAAAATGTATAGAAACATATTACAGTATCCTCAGAGTAAAAGAATATGCTTTATCTGTGGATGAATGTTATGTATATTGATTATATCTAGCATTTGTTCCATCTATAACACGAAGTCAATATTAGCTTTACTTAAGTAATATCGCAATTATGTTTTCTTCTTATTTGTTCTTGTATTTTCTCGTTTGTCTTGACTCATTATGACTTGTTTGGTTTTGTTTGTAATTTGATGACATGTGATTGTTAAATATAGCTGCGCTATATTTGGACTTACCTTGTGATCGATCATATGATCAAAGAAGAACTTCTTTAGAAGAACTTCTAAAGCTTCTTTGACAGATCGCGTCTTATATAGTTTAATTAGCGTTAAGGAAGCCGTATGCTTCTCTTCTTTCATTAGAAGCCCTTAGCCCTAGTTAATAATAGATACCGACTTGTATCGTATATAAGTCGTCGACATCTACCAAGGAGAAACATCGTTTCTACTTGGTTAGGTGGAGACTCAATACGAGCCTTTATCTATACAAAGTCGAATTGAACTTAAGCTCTAAGATCTCAATTACTAAAGTCTTAAACTCTATAATCGCCGTATTATAACTCTGACTTAGTAAACGACTTTGTCGCTTACTGAGAAGGAGTCCCCTTTGATAAGATCAACTCGATACTTATCGCGCCAGCTTAGGACCGGGCCGGCGTCACTATAACAATGAAACTGCCATCCACAGATATCTATCCATGGCCATCCATGATAACATCATCTGATGGTGTCAGTCACAGATATGTGACATTACCATCCATGACAGTCCCTAAACATAATAACATGACCTGTATTCATGGTAGCGCCTTCAGATGGCAATGGCCCAAAATTTTCCTCGAAATGGACGACCACAAGCATGTACCGAGCTTCTAGAATCAACTATGAGTTGAAAAAGAAGTTAACTTGACTAAGAGTATATATTTAGATCAAATCCAGTCATCTCTGTAAATTTCAAGTTGATATACACTTTTTCAATAATCTATATCCTTGCCTATGATATGATTATCCCTTTGTCGAGGGGGTCGCAATCTCTGAAAGAACTAAATGAAGTGTTGCAGTATCTTTGAAAGCCTGATGTAGATGAGTGTGAAGTTGAGTTCCACAGGCTTCAAGTTTAGAACGTTTGCTCAGGAATAGCCTAATGTCAAACAAGGGATCAGGAACAATAGAACGACTTCAAATCTGGCTCAAACTCTGTAGATACTCCAAACCACCCCGGTCAATGAGCTCACCATGGCTCCAACCAGTACAAATCTGCCATGACCCACAAACGATGTATTAGCCAATGTTTTAAAGACTTTACTGACCTACCCTGGTTGTTCTTAAAGATTCTTCACTGCTGCTGCTTCATTAACCCAAAATCATGTGCATCACCTTCGAAGATTGGCAAAGGTATCCATATTCAGTGCAGATCATTTGGTATCATGAAGTGAGTGACAAGTCATTATGAGAGTTGATAAAACTCATACACTGAAAGGTCAATGCTCCCCCTACACTCATCCATGCAACCAAATATGATGGCCTGTACACAATGAGCTTTTTATGCACAGAATCATTCAAGGCAAGGACTGGCTACCCTGATAAGATGCAAGACATCTATGATGTTTCGTGTAGGGCATGGACCCCATTACACACATCCACACTTTATCCAAAGATCAGATACAGCCCATTCTACATCACTAAACCTTCTTCCTTTGCTACAGAAGAATGCACTAACCTCAAACACTATATTCAAGAGCTGAAGGGAGAGGCTTGGCAACTTCCTGACAACCCTTCTTATCAGAAAGAATGCACCCTTAAGGTCGGCTCATACAATGAGATGGCTTCCATTGACAAGTGCATTGTTAAGCGCGCAAATGCTACGGATAGGGAGCCGACGTCAAGGACCGGTTGGACAGAGGTGTGACAGAGGTAAGGCAGGAGCCGGTCATCGGACGCGGGAGCGGGTTGTGGCCTCAACTTATGTGTTGTGCCGACTACTGACGCTTGACCCGGATTTCAGACAATATAAGAGAGCTGAGGACGAACAGAGAGCAGAGGAAAGTAGCGTATCGCTAAGTTGATTATCAGACTGAGGAATCCAAGTACAAAGTCGTGCTACTTATATACGATGCTGAATATAGGATCGGATAAGGAAAACAAGCAAAGTAGTAAACGGAGAAATAATCAAAGTGGAGTCCGCAAATTTTACAAGGCTAGAAGATATAAAAAATTTACTATTAAACGGTTGTCAGAAAATTTCGACAAGGCGGTATGAATTAATAAAATGGAAGGTGTCAGAATAAGTCCAAAGGCGAAAGACCGATACAAACCGAAGTAACCGATATTCGAAAGTGGATAGGAGTTCATGAAAATAATACTAAGTTCGAACCGTCAGCCATTCTTGAGGTTCGGCTCGTGACAGTATTCCCCCCTTAGGGCTGAGCCCTTGAAGCCACGTGACTTGATCGTGGGAACCAATTCAAACTCCGTATAAATTCCGCTCTGAGGAAAAAATTAAGCTTTCTCACAACTTAATCCCTTAACGCTACCATGACGCCCAACTCCGCGACCCACGGATCCGACCCGTCGAGCAATAGCGACTTGGAGAATGAGTTGCGCAAACTGGAAGAAGAGGACGATTGGAAGGCAGCCGAAGAAGAAGAACGGAAGAAGCGAGAGGCTGAGGAAGCCGAGAAAAAGAAACATGAGGAGGAGGAACGACGGAAAAGAAAAGAAGAGTTGCGGAGGAAAATGGCAGAGAAGAAAAGGAAGGAGGCCGAGGAAGCAGAGCGGTTACAAAAGGAGAAGGAAGAAGCCGAACTGGCGGAACGGATCCGGCTGGAGGCCGAGAAGAAGGAAAAGGAAAGACAGGAGAAAGAGAAGGGGAAAGGGAAGAGAACAGCGATGGAGGTGGAAGTGGAGATAGTGGAGAGTCCGGCGAAGAAGAAGAAAATGACGGAGAATGCGAAGGCGGGAAACGGGGTTCGAAAACCTCGTGCGAAACCGACGAGCGGGCCGGCTGAGACGGCCAGGTTGACTCAACGGAGTGCGGCCGCTGGTCCCTCCAAGTATCAGCTTACGGAGCTGGATGATCAAGACGACAATCCGTTGTGGACGCCCGGCTCAGGGTTGGCCGGAGATGGAAGAGATGAGACCGCCGCCCTCCGAAAACGCGGAAACTATGATGCGAAGGGAGGGAAGATAAAGATGGGCGGAAACAACGAGTGCGGGCGGTGCTTGCGTCTGGGCAAGAACTGCACCGAGCAAAGTGACGCGTGAGTAACTTCTGATTCCTTTGGTCGGCTGATCAAATGACAATATTCACAGCGGCAAGTATATGTGCGAGCCGTGCCACACTTCAAAACAGAAGTGTGCGGTTCCGACAGAGGCTGACAAACAGCCTCATGAGCAAACGTACGAGCTCATCATCGAGCAAAGGAAGACCCGCGCCGTCCAATCGGCCATTCTCAAGGAGCTGAAGGGGATCCGGGCCGAGTTGGGAACTCGGCACTTGGCAATGGTGTCAAGTATCCGGTCCCAGACCAAGGTCGTGGATGGGCTGGCTAAGGACTTCGAGGAGTTCTACGACCGGCTTGTCCTTGATGGCAAGGTGATGGACGACAAGGCGCACAAAAAGGCACGAGCGGAGTTGGACGCCAAATTGTCCGCTAAGAAGAAAATCGTGCCGGAGACGTCGGATGCTGGGTCTGGGGATGAGGGAGAGGCAGGAGGAGAGGAAGATGAGGGAGAGGATGAGGGTGAGAATGGTAGTAAATAGTTGTCTCGTCCATCCCGTTCCTCACGCCCGGCTTGTTTCGTCGTCAATCCGTTTTTTGTTGTCGCATATTTTCTACCTTTGCTCTTTGGACTTGTGTTTGAAATGGATGATATTTCTTGGGGCCAAGTGTGAGTAAAGAAAAGTCCGAAATAAGAAAAAAGGATGAGAGAGAGATGAGGCTATTGGGTGTAAGCAAAAAACAAAACGGTAAGTAAGAAAGTACGAAAAAATGTCTAAGTCCAAAAGAAAATGAGTGAGCCGATATCATAAAACGGGTGAAGAAAATACGTAGCCGAGAGAAAGTCTAGGATAAAGGAAGTGGGCCAGGCTTGTCAGGATAAGCAGAATGGTAATCAAAAAGAAGTTCAGTCGCGTGTGTAAGCTCAGTAGCAGGTAACCATGAAGATTCTTCGTCAGTATCTTCATATCCCAACCAGATGACCTTGTAGAGAAGTTTGCATGCGCGACGTCGATCGATCTTCGAGTCTACGATGTGGGCAATCTCGTACTCTGGCTCACCGTCAATGACAACGGGAGCAGGAGCCGGTTCTGAGCGATCGGAAAATGGATTGGGTGTGGTCGGCTCAAGCATGGAAACGTGGAAGACAGGATGAACAGCGCGCATGGAATCTGGAAGGCGAAGGGTGAACGAGTGAGAGCCAGGTTGGGCGATAATTTCGTATGGACCGAGATATTTTTCGGAAAGCTTTTTGGATGGACGGGTAGTGCGGAAGAATTGAGCTTTCACGAAAACTTTCTGGCCAACTTTGAACTCCGGGGCTGGTAACCGACGTGCATCAGCAGATCGTTGGTAGCGTTCTTGAGCAGTGGCTATCTCAGCCTTGAGAGTCATATGTAATTCGTCGAGATCGACTGCGAAGTCGCATGCGCGAGCCGATGCGATATCGCATTCAGGATGGACTGTAATGTTTGGGTGATAACCCTTGTTGGCGAAGAAGGGCGAAATTCCGGTGGTAGCACTGGGCGCGTTGTTGTATGCGAATTCTGCAAGTGGGAGGAGGTCGGACCAGTTGTTCTGCTGATAGTTGCAGTAAATGTGGAGGTACTGCTCTAGTGTTTGGTTAGTTCGTTCCGTTTGTCCGTCACCTTCAGGATGATAACCAGATGTGAAGTGAAGGCGCATGTCCAGAGCCGTGCCAAGGGAACAGAAGAAGTGTGAGACAAACTCTGAACCGCGATCGGAAGTGACATGAGAAGGAACACCATGCTTAGAGAATACGTGAATGACGAATAACCATGCTAGTTCTGCGGAAGTGATAGTGTCGTGGGTCGGAATGAATATAGCCTGTTTGGAGAGTCGGTCGACGATAACGAGGATGGTGTCAAAGCCAGAGGAAGAAGGGAGTTTCTCGATGAAGTCCATTGAAATCGAATTCCAAGGGCATTCAGGAATGGGGAGTTGCTTGAGGTTACCGTATGGCTTGTGGCGCTGAGACTTGGATCGCATGCAGGTAACGCAGGATTTACAGAAAGCCTTGACCTGAGATCAGATATCAGGCCAGGTGTACTCACGTCAGATGAGTTCGAGGGTCTTGTTCTGACCAAAATGGCCAGAAAGGACGTGATCGTGTTTGTATTGTAGAACTCTGAGTCGAAGATTGTTGACGTCGGGTACATAGATCCTGTCGTCGAGCCGAAGGAAACCAGCGGAATCAACTGACCAGCGGCCTTCGGGATGAGTGATGTGAGCGGATGCAATCGGGTCTTGAGGAAGCGAAGTAAGGATATCAGAATGAAGTTTCTCGAGATCTAGTATGGTGGCAGCGCGAAGGGAAGGAGTTGAAAAATAAGTAGCTCGAACTGAAGCTGATAACTGTTCATGCGAAAATACAGGACGGAAATTATGAGGATTGACCGAAGCGTAGCCATTATTCCCCCCTTTAGGGTAGATGTCCCATCGTCTAGTGAGAGCGTCAGGCTTGGTTCCGAGTCGGCCGGGTCGGAAACGGATGATGAGGTTGAACTGTGATATGAACTCAGACCAACGAGCCTGTCGACGAGTTAGGATCTTCGTAGTGCAGAAGTATTCCAGATTCTTGTGATCGGTAACAATGTCAATAGGGAGTGGGGCTCCTTCAAGGTAATGCCGCCAGGTGCGGAAAGCCTCGAAGATAGCAAGGAGCTCTTTGTCGTGAGTGTCATAGTTTAACTCGGCCGTGCTGAAGGTGCGGGAATGGAATGCAATCGGGTGAACTTCGTTGTCGTCCGCGACAATGGAAAGGATGGCAGCAAGTGCATAATCGGAAGCATCAGTCTCAATGATGATCTGGGCGTCGGGTATCCAGTGAGTGAGTATAGGAGCAGTGGTGAACGCTTCTTTGAGGGAGTTGAAGGCTTCGCGACACTGTTTGTCGAAGTTCCACTTAGATGCTTTTCGGGTGAGGCGCGTAAGCGGGACGACGATATCGGAATAGTTGTAAATGAAGTGTCGATAGAAATTGGCGAAACCTAGAAAAGACTGGATGTCTTTGACTTTCTTCGGTTCAGGCCAATCCTGGATGATTTTGATTTTGTCTTCCGACATTTTGAGACCGGCTGGTGAAAGGATATACCCGAGGTATTTGACAGAATCGGAATGGAACTCGCATTTTTCCGCTTTAGCATATAGGCCATGCTTGCGGAGCCGCTTGAGGACGTCTCGAACTTGTTTCTTGTGTGTGTCGAGGTCGTCAGAGTAGATGAGGATGTCGTCGAGATAGACTGTGACGCAGACGTCGAGGAGGTCGGAAAAGATGTCGTTCATGAACTGCTGGAAAGCTGCGGGTGCGTTGGTGAGTCCGAAAGGCATAACCAGCCATTCAAAGGATCCATAGCGGGTCCTGAAAGCCGTTTTCCATTCGTCTCCTTCAGTGATCCAAATGAGGTGATAAGCGTGTCGAAGGTCTATCTTGGTATAGATGTGGGCTTTGCGAGGAGAGTCGAGTAGGTCAGAGATGAGCGGGAGCGGGTAGCGATCCTTCTTGGTGATGCGATTGAGGCCGCGGAAATCGACACAAAGTCGTAATGAACCGTCTTTCTTCCGAACGAAGAGAACGGGTGCGCCGTGAGGTGAAGAAGTGGGGCGGATAAAACCAATAGATACGTGTTCATCGATAAATTCGCGGAGCGACTCAAGCTCGGATGGAGATAATGAATAGATAGTGCCAACAGGAGGTTGAGCACCCTCTTCAATATTGATTTTGAGATCGTAAGGGCGATGCGGTGCAAGGCTGTCAGCACGAGCTTTGCTGAACACATCGGCGAATTCATGATATTCGTCGGGCACTTTAGAAAGGTCAATTGACTCATCGGAAAACCGAGCCGAATTGGCGTAAGCGGAAGGTGAGCTGAGATTGAGGCGGAAGTTTACTGAACCAGGAAGGCGCAAAGCGCGAATGTATGCAGCAGTGTTGATGATAGAAACGCGAGGAGCTGTTGCAATACCAGAAGTAGACATAGAAGTCCCAGAGGATGGTGAATTCAGAGGAGTGTCAGCCGTCGGACTAGGAGCGGGTAACGATGTAGGAGCCGCTGCGGGAGCGGATGCGACGCGGGCAGAAGGGGCAAGATTATCCTGCAAATGCGATCGGAAAGATATACTGCTCGAAACCCAGTCAATCAACGGATTGTAGCGGGTGAGCCAGTTGTGTCCAAGTACCACAGAGCAGGAAGAATCAAGCCGAGTGACGTAGAAGTCAATAGTCATAGATTCACCGGTAGAGAATGTAACAGGCAGATTCACAAGTTCAGTAATGTAACTATTCGAAGATCCATCAAATAGGCGAAGCTCGATAGGAGGTAAGGGTGAAGTCGGAAGAGAGTGAGTGTGGACGAAATCAGAGTCTATGAAGCAATGAGTGGAGCCGGAATCGACGAGAGCACAAAACGGTATCCGTTGAATGTTATCAGATGAGCAAATGAGAGAAGAAGTGAGGGAAGCGATAAGAGAATTCGGGTCGGAAAGAGCGGACGCATTGAGGCGGAGGAGACTCTCTGGTGCACAGATGAGCTCAACACGACCCCCAGTCTGTGCAGAGTCCTGAGGGTCGCCCTCTATTTTTCCGGACTCTTTTCAGAGTCCTTGGGAGGAGCCGCTTCGACCTTGCGGATCTTGGCCCGATTTTGTTTCTTGTGGCAATTCTCGACCTTGTGGCCTTTGCTGCCGCAGAATAGGCAGAGATCTTCGTCGAGGCGTCGTTTTCGCTCTTCGGGTGTCAATTTGCCATTTTGGCCGAGTTTGCTCGAGAGGTCAAATTTCGGCGTAGGGCGTTGAGTACTAGATGTGGATGGAGCGGGGGTGTTGGATTTGGTTGATGGAGCCTGCGACTGATTGCGGTTGGTGTTGTTGCTGTTACTGCTGTTGCCTCGATTATTGTTGTTATTGTTGCCAGGTTGAGACTGGCCGTGTGGCGGATTCAGATTGGAAGTATTGGAGGTCGAGGGCTTGTTGGGCTGCTTCCGACTGAGAGAATCAGCAGCATCCTTTTCTGCAGTACGGGCACGAACACGTTCACGGTCACGTTCCCAGTAGCGTCCGTCGTAAACGATGGCCAAGTGATGCATTTCCTCGAAAGTAGTGGGTTTACCCTGCTCACGGGTACTGAGAGGGTCTTGGATGCGGTTCGGAAGTCCCTTGTAGTAACGATGGCAGAGGACCTCGTCATTCCAACCGAGTTGAGAGGCGTGTTTGAGGAACTCAACGTTGAAAGTGGCGATCTTGTCACCCGGTTTCATGCGAAGGGTATCCAGCATCTCGGCTGCTTCTCCCTTCGGGTTGGCAATGCCAAAATGCGTATGGAGCTCGCGGACAAATGCATTCCAATCGTCGAACCAGTCATGGAAGACACCCTGTTCTTCCTGAGTGAGGCCAACCTCGAACCAGTCAAGCGCGACACCAGTGAGGTAGGTCATAGCAAAATCGACTTTCTGATTGTCATGCTGGAACTGTGTGGGGTTGGCTCGGAAATATAGACGGCATTGGATTAGGAAAGTGTTGAGTTTTTCGGGGTCAGAGCTGCTAAAAGTGTCTGGGAGGCGAGCCTTATTGGTGCGAGTCTGGTTGGCTTGTGCAGCTGCTTGGTGATCAAGATTGTCAGCGAGTCTACCCAAGGCCTCGGCTAGACGGTCATTGTTGGGATTCTGTCGGGGAGCTCGGGGATGAGGTGCTCGTCGAGGAGGAAGAGGCTCATCGTCGGAGGAGTGGGAAGGGTCTTCAGGATCATTGTCGTCGGGGTCACCAGGACCACTGGGGGAGCCGTTATAGATGGGTTCATTGTCTTCATCATCGCCGTCATGGCCCATAGATTGATTATCGGCGTAGTCTGGACCATCAGAGTCACCCGGTTCCGAGGGATCGGATGGATCTCTGTCAGATGGCAGACCGCCAGGTGGGGCAGGAGTTCTGGGAGAACAGATATTTCGAAAACCACGAGGAGGCGGTGGAGGAGAACTAGCAGATCGAGGAGTTTCTGGGAGATTGGGATTAAGACGACATGAACGACGAGCGTGGATACTGATACGAGAATTATCATCGGTCAGACGAGAAGAGCTTGGGACAGGAGGAGGAGTGTGAGAGCATTTCCGCTCTGGTTGCGCAACAATGGAGGTCTTGCCCTTGATAGTGCGGGTATTGACCATGATGACAGAAGTGCGAGTGCGACAGTAGAATCTGAGTCTAATAATACTGTTAAGCGCGCAAACACTACGGATAGGGAGCCGACGTCAAGGACCGGTTGGACAGAGGTGTGACAGAGGTAAGGCAGGAGCCGGTCGTCGGACGCGGGAGTGGGTTGTGGCCTCAACTTATGTGTTGTGCCGACTACTGACGCTTGACCCGGATTTCAGACAATATAAGAGAGCTGAGGATGAACAGAGAGCAGAGGAAAGTAGCGTATCGCTAAGTTGATTATCAGACTGAGGAATCCAAGTACAAAGTCGTGCTACTTATATACGATGCTGAATATAGGATTGGATAAGGAAAACAAGCAAAGTAGTAAACGGAGAAATAATCAAAGTGGAGTCCGCAAATTTTACAAGGCTAGAAGATATAAAATTTACTATTAAACGGTTGTCAGAAAATTTCGACAAGGCGGTATGAATTAATAAAATGGAAGGTGTCAGAATAAGTCCGAAGGCGAAAGACCGATACAAACCGAAGTAACCGATATTCGAAAGCGGATAGGAGTTCATGAAAATAATACTAAGTTTGAACCGTCAGCCGTTCTTGAGGTTCGGCTCGTGACATGCATGGATGATGCATTCAACCAGCATGCTGGTGTAGTTGAATACCCTGATGATGTTTCCTACCACCTAGCTGCTGAAGTGGAGTACTCAACCAACATTTCCAATCAGCATGCTACCGAGCTTGAATGTGATAGCCTCCTCCAAGAGACCATGACAAGGTTATGGGAAATCCACCATGTCGAAGCCATTAAGCGGGGAGAGTTTGAGGATAGTATTGGTGATTGCTGGGACCTGATGTGCATAGTGAATTGATTTTCTCAATCAGATCACTCACTTCACAGCTTTCAGGCTAGTATAAACTCTAGTTGTTGTTACTGGACAGGAATGGACTCCCTAACAACAAAGTCTGCATTGAGAAGCTATGCATACAACAAGATATTGTTACAACAGTGTAATATATGATTTACATCTCTGTTCAGGGAGTTTCAACATTTCCACTTCAAAGGGGGAGAAGCAAAAGCCAGAGAGAACTTCAAATTGCCTCTTCAGTGGCTGTCATTTAGGGCAGGTTGTACACATGATGACCCAATTGAGACCATGCATCCCAAGTTCCAATAGTGGATGACATTCGTCATTGAGCCAAGATACTGGCAGTGGCTGTTGGTGATGACATTGGGATCACTCCTGTGCCCATCATCTCATCAGGATGCCCAACCAGATTCATTTCCCACCACTCAGGAGGCTAGTGCCTGACATTCAGTCTCTCCTGATTAGGCATCAATGCCATCAGGGACCAGCTGCTGGTTGTTTGTGCACTGCTGTTTTGGACAGTGAACTCATGTATCTCCACAAATACTTGATTGATTTTCCTCATTTTTTGAGTACTTGTATATATTATACAATATAGTACATAAAGCTAGCCTTATATATGAAATTTCTAGTCAGTCTCTTACCACACCCTCCCTCCTCTCCCACCATAAATGCAGTGAGAGGAGGATGTTCCAGAAGCTTGAAGCCCAAATACAGTTCCATACAACATCTAAAGATATATTTACATTGACTCAAGCACACTGCATTGGATTCTATAATGCGGATGAATGGATAGATGGCATTCTCCCTGTTTGATATGGCTCCCCAGAGAGTGAGGTCCCTCAACCTGCCTTGTTGCTACTACAAGTCCAGAGCTATGTAGGTACATACCTTGAGAATACCCATGTCACTTAAAGTGTCCCACCATGCTTGACCTATCACTCTACACCAGAGTAATCAATGAGAATAAATCATAAAACTTGACAGTATTTCATAAATAGGTCAGTGAATACAAGATATATACCTATGAGAAAAACCCTCTAATATATGCTTCTATTCTCCATACAGATGGGAAGAAACTGCTTGAGAATCAGTCCAGATACGGCCAAGTTATCACAGGATGAGTTGAGGACGTCATGTGAACACTCATAATCTCATCTGCTCTCCATGATCAAATAGCCCATACATAGTTTTTTCCTCATATCTGTCCATGTTCTGGACCATTTCCCAAGTGGTTTCTTGTAAGTTGTAGTAAACGCTATATCCTTCAAGGTTATATAATTGGACTTGGATGTAGCCTTTATAGTAGCAGTGCAGGATAATGATATTCATCCAAATGTACTAGGAAATCACTGCCAGCTTTGGGAGATTCTATATTGAAGGAGCCCAGGGTGGGGACATACTACTGGCATGTATCATGTATATATGCCATCTGCATGCAGTATATATAGTGTCGCCTCTACCTGGTCACCAGTGAAAAGGCATACAGTGAGAGACGGTCCAAATATGTGCATTTGAGGTTAATTGACCCTTCAGCACATGTATACAGGCATTTGTACACTATAGAATACATCTTGAGAGCCATATAAATCATTCTCTGTAGGGTTTAATGGTGGATATTGACTGGACACCCTTCTCTCACTATGTTTACAGTGAGGGAGGATGAGGGTGTGGTAAGAGATTGACTTGAAATTTCATATATAAAGCTAGCTTTATTTAATATATTGTATAATATATGCAAGTACTCAAAAAATGACGAAAATCGGTCAAGTGTTTGTGAAGATATGTGAGTTCACTGTCTGAAACAGCAGTGCATGGACAGCCAGTGGCTGGTCCCTGATGGCATTGATGCCTAATTGGGAGAGACTGAATGTCAGGCAATAGCCTCCCAAGTGGTGGGAAATGAGTCTGGTTGGGCACATCATCAGGGAGAATCTGATCACATGCGAACCTACCCTAAACTTATATGCAATTAAATTGCATCTCCTACCTCTTCGTGTTTTCTGCTCATACTTCCACAACACAAATCCTAGTATATAGACCCTGCCATGTCCAACAATAGACCTTGTATGATATTCAAATTCTCTGATTTATTTAATCAATGTATTCATCATCTGTAGGCTTCCTGGCACTTTTAATCAAGCTGTTACTGACATGTTAATTGTACAGTCTTCCAAAAGTAATGCAAGAAATAAAACTGAGAAGTCAAGTACAACTTCAAGTAATATCCAACCCTCTTCCTTGGTATCTCCACCATGTATCTATCTAGTTCCAGCATGCGACTGATGATGGATTTCTCAAGTTAGCTTCTTCAGTGCAGGCAAGTCTAGCTCTCGCTGCTAGGGCCAAATGTTTATACATTAACTAGTCTTTCTCGAAGGCTCGACTGGTAAGTTCTTCCACTGCTACTGTATGCCATTATTTCCCAATCCATTTATCTAGGGCTATGCTCTAAACCCAGATGGTAGTGTCTGAGATGCTCATAAAATCCTGTGGTGTGACATCAATGAGCAGATACCTTTAGACCCAGTGAGTACATTGACCACCCCTGTTCCCCACAACCCCCATATTATAATCAACCCCTGAATTCCCCCCTCCACGAGGCTGGTTCTCACCCTGAATTTCCACACCTTCATCTAATCATCCTATTCTTCACTAGGGCTGTGCTGTGAATGCAGACAGTACTCTGAAGGATCCTGGTCAGAATGGGTTTCATGACACCAATGATGATGTGCCTTCAAATATGGTACAGCTTATGCCTGCTCTTGCCTCTGAGGTTAGTGTTTCCATCACTCATGCCTTCCAATATGTACCCTAACATGTTCTACCAGGGTTGTGCCATAGATATGGATGGTCAATTGAAGGACACTGCTCAGATTGAATGGTTTCATGATCCTGATGATGATATACCTTTGAATATGGTACAGACCACATCTGCCTCAGTACCTGAGGCTAGTGTTTCCTTTACAATGCTCTTCAATAGCTTTCTAACCCCTTTTCATAGGGGTCTGTTATAAGCACAGACGGTCAATTGAGGGGTATTAGTCAGATCGTGTCATTTCATGGTTTGGATGATGATGTACCCTCAGATAATGTAAGTGTCATTCATGATTTTATTGGCTTGGTGGAATGTCTGACGCTATTAAAAGCCTTTCCCTGTACCAAAACCCACAAGAACCCCTGGAAAGTCCTCTCGAAGTACCTCTCAGTCCCTGAATCTATATCTTGATCTGGAGGTGGCCGATGATAATGACAACAACAACGAGAATGAAGAAGAGGGTGATGACAGTGAGTGGAGTCAGGCCTTTTCAGCACCCATCTTTTCTCATTCCTACCCAATGTAGGATTTGTTATTTATGATCAAGATCTTGTGGAAGATGTGAGCAGCCATGCTCGAAGGAATTTGGAGGATGATGGGCATGACGGATTCCTGGCTGGGTTCAAAAAGAGATGGGTGTCTAGTCATCATACCCAGAAATCAGATGATGGACTCGGAGTGATTCAATTGGGGAACTTTCATTACATGGAGGACCCAATACCCCCAAAAGAGGGGGACTGGGAGCTTTGGGAGGTGCCTGTTAGGGTATGTACCTTCGGTTAGGAGTCATAATAATACCTGAAGTTTTTTTTTACAGCTTGGATCCGAGTACTTAACTGTGAAACGGATTTTTGAGCACATGTTTGGAATGCTCAATGATCCCCTGGCATCTATGAAGTTTTGGGCACCTTGGAGTGCCTTTGCACATAAAGAGGGACTAGGCCGTGTGTATATTGAAGCCTGGGAATGGGCAGATGCCATTGCAGTCTGTAAGAGAATGCCAGGTGTGAGGTGATGGGAAATTCAGGCAATTACATTCTTGGAGGGGATGAACTTGCTGAATTTTCGAAGGCCTCAGTTTACCCCTGAAGTAGGGAATTGGGTCCAACTTAAAACATGACCATACTTCAACAATTTAGCCTATGTTCAATGTGTCAATGAGAAAACCCAATACCTTGATATTGTATTAGTTCCCCACATCTGTTATTTTCCCAAATCATCCCCACTTCAACTTCCCAGAAGTAGGGTGTTACCTGCTCTATTCAACCCCAATAAGGCTATTGCCACCTCCGGCTCAGAGAACCTTTTTGTTGATGACTCAAATACAATGCTTACCCACTTCAAGTATTGCCAAGAATATAGAGACACTACCCACTGCTATTATCATTATCACTATTGTTTTGACTCCTCTGGTTTCCTTCTCACTACCGTTTCACCCGCTGATTACTATCACATCCCTGTCTATCCTTTGGTCAATGAAATACACTTGTTTTTGAACTCACCAGTAATCCCGTTGCCCACCAAACTCTGGCTATTTTGTGCAGCAGCTGCAAGAGAGCTCAAGGAGAGAGACCATGTGAAAGTTGTGGGCACAACACATGCTGGCTCTATTGGTGTCATGAAAGCTTTGACTCCAACTCATGCCTATGTGTATTTGTTGGGGTCTCTTGAGACCATTTACCTCCCTTTAAACCTTCTTTGGAGGTATTTCAAGGTTGGGGATCTTGTCTGTGTTACTTCGGGACCAGATTTGGGGTATATTGGATTCATAGTTCATATTAATGAAGAAGAATTTACCACAACAGTTTATGATCCTTTCTGTTTTGTAAGTTTCTCTCCATTATATCAGGGATATTCAGTTAATGACCACTTGAAGCTGAAGCCAGTCACTGTTCCTATCCTGTTCATCCAGTTCTCTTTTATTGTTCCTCAATCAGGGAAAATACCTTGTGATCCTAACACAAATGTCAAAATTGCCAAGATGCAAGACTCCAGGTTTGATCATTTAGAGAAGCTCTCGGTGATCATCACCAAAGGTCCATTCAAGGGCTGTTTTGGCACTGTGATTTCTGTCTCTCAATTAGGAATTGCGCAAATTGAAATGCACACAATGTCCATTCATACCAGCAAGCTGCAGCAAGTCAAAATCCAGAGCTTGGCCCCAAACTGTATGTTGACTCTTTATGTACATGACCAGACACCCTTCTCATGTTCTGAAAGAGATAAGGATGAGTGGTATCAGGTCAACAAAGATAATGTACCTGAGTACACTGCTTGTTTTGTCCCAAACTTCAAATCTCTCCTCCCTTCTTGTAATCGTCCAAAGACACCAGAACTGGAGGCCCTAAGACCCCTTGATGATGAAAATAGTCTTTGGGTCCCTGGTGCTATGGACAAAAACTTCCCCCAACCGCTGCCTGAATGGCCTCTTATCCATGAGCATTCTCCACTTCCTGTTATGGCCCAAGCGGCATTAGCCATGAAATCATTAATTTTGATGATATAGTCAATATATTGGGCAACTGTATAGGCATTAAGGAACCCTACTGTAAGACCCTAGTGTAACACACACACCCGCGAAAACACAGCACATGTTATAGTGATGCCGGCCCGGTCCTAAGCTGGCGCGATAAGTATCGAGTTGATCTTATCAAAGGGGACTCCTTCTCGGTAAGCGACAAAGTCGTTTACTAAGTCAGAGTTATAATACGGCGATTATAGAGTTAAGACTTTAGTAATTGAGATCTTAGAGCTTAAGTTCAATTCAACTTTGTATAGATAAAGGCTCGTATTGAGTCTCCACCTAACCAAGTAGAAACGATGTTTCTCCTTGGTAGATGTCGACGACTTATATACGATACAAGTTGGTATCTATTATTAACTAGGGCTAAGGGCTTCTAATGAAAGAAGAGAAGCGTACAGCTTCCTTAACGCTAATTAAACTATATAAGACGCGATCTGTCAAAGAAGCTTTAGAAGTTCTTCTAAAGAAGTTCTTCTTTGATCATTTGATCAATCACAAGGTAAGTCCAAATATAGCGCAGCTATATTTAACAATCACATGTCATCAAGATACAAACAAAACCAAACAAGTCATAACGAGTCATAACTAGACAAAGTAAACAAGTCAAAACTAATGAGAAAATACAAGAACAAATAAGAAGAAACATAATTGCGATATTACTTAAGTAAAGCTAATATCGACTTCATATTATAGATGGAACAAATGCTAGATATAATCAATATACATAACAGCCGGTCTCAACCTGGCAACAACAACAGCAACAACAATTGAGGCAACAACAGTAACAGCAACAACAACAGCAACCATAATCAGTTGCAGGCCCTGACTACCAAATCCAACACCCCCACTCTATCCACATCCAGTACCCAATGCCCTACACTGAAATTCGACCTCTCTAGCAAACTTGGCCAAAATGGCAAACTGACACCCAAGGAGCAGAAACAATGCCTTGATGAAGATCTCTGTCTATTCTGCAGTGGCAAAGGCCACAAGGTCAAGAATTGCCACAGGAAACAAAACTGGGCCAGGATCCACAAAGTCAAAGCAGCTTTGCCCAAGGACTCTGAAAAGAGTCTGGAAAAATAGAGGGCAACCCTCAGGACTCTGCACAGACTGGGGGTTGCGTTGAGCTCATCTGTGCACTAGAGAGTCTCCTCTGCCTCAATGCATCCACTCTTTCTGATCTGAATTCTCTTATCACTTCCCTCACTTCTTCTCTCATTGGCTCATCTGATAATATTCAATGGATACCATTTTGTGCTCTTGTCAATTCCAGCTCAACTCATTGCTTCATAGATTCTGATTTTGTCTGCACTCACTCTCTTCCAACTTCACCCTTACCTCCTATTGAGCTTCACCTATTTGACAGATCATTGAATAGTTACATTACTGAACTTGTGAATCTTCTTGTTACTTTCTCTACTGGTGAATCTATGACTATTGACCTCTATGTCACTCAGCTTGATTCTTCCTGCTCTGTGGTACTAGGACACAACTGGCTCACCCGCTACAATCTGTTGATTGACTGGGTTTCAAGCAGTATATCTTTCTGATCACATTTGCAGGATAATCTTGCCCCTTCTGCCTGCATCACATCCACTCCCATAGCAGCTCCTATATTGTCACCTGCTCCTAGCCTGATGGCTGACACTCCTCCTCTGAATTCACCATCTTCTGGGACTTCTATGTCTACTCCTGGTATTGCAACAGCTCCTTGCATTTCTATCATCAATGCTGCTGCATACATTCGTGCTTTGCACCTTCCTGGTTCAGTAAACTTCCACCTCAACCTCAGCTCACCTTCTGCTTCTGCTAATTTGGCTTGGGTTTCTGATGAGTCAATTTACCTTTCTAAAGTGCCCAACAAATATCATGAATTCGCTGATGTGTTCAGCAAAGCTTGCACCAATAGCCTTGTGCCACATTGCCCATACAATCTCAAAATCAATATTGAAGAGGGTGCTCAACCTCCCATTGGCACTATCTATTCATTATCTCCATCTGAGCTTGAGTCACTCCATGAATTTATTGATGAACACTTATCTATTGGATTTATCCACCCCACTTCCTTGCCTCATGGCACACCCATTCTCTTCGTTCAGAAGAAAGACAGTTCATTACAACTTTGCGTTGATTTCTGCAGCCTTAATTGAATCACCAAGAAGGATTGCTACCTGCTCCTGCTCATCTCTGACTTACTCGACTCCCCTTGTGAAGCCCACATATACACCAAGATAGACCTTTGACATGCTTATCACCTCATTTGGATCACTGAAGGAGACAAATGGAAAATGGCTTTCAGGACCTGCTATAGATCCTTTGAATGGCTGGTTATGCCTTTCAGACTCACCAACACACCTGCAGCCTTCCAGCAGTTCATGAACAACATTTTTTCTGATCTCCTCAACATCTGTGTCACAGTCTATCTTGATGACATCCTTATCTACTCTGACAACCTAGACACACACAAGAAACATGTTTGAGACGTCCTCAAGCAGCTCTGCAAGCATGGCCTATATGCTAAAGCAGAAGAATGCGAGTTCCATTCCGATTCTGTTGAATACCTCGGGTATATCCTCTCACCAAATGGTCTCAAAATGTCAGAAGACAAGATCAAAATCATCCAGGAGTGGCCTAAACTGAAGAAAGTCAAAGACATACAGTTTTTTCTTGATTTCACCAATTTCTATCAACACTTCATTTACAACTATTCCGATATTGTCATCCTGCTTATGCACCTCACCCAAAAAGCATCTAAGTGGAATTTTGATGAATGGTGTTGTGAAGTCTTTAACTCCCTCAAAGAAGTGTTCACCACTGCTCCTATACTCACTCACTGGATACCTGATGCCCAAATCATCATTGAGACTGATGCTTCTGATTATGCACTTGCTGCCATCCTTTCCATTGTCACGGATGAGAATGAAGTTCACCCAATTGCATTCCACTCCCACACCCTCAACACAGCTGAGTTAAACTATGGCACTCACGACAAAGAGCTCCTTGCTATCTTTGAGGCTTTCTGCACCTGGCGGCATTACCTTGAAGGAGCCTCACTTCCTATTGATGTTGTTACCAATCACAAGAACTTGGAATACTTCCGCACTACAAAGATCCTAACTCATTAACAAGCTCGTTGGTCTGAGTTCATATCACAGTTTAACCTTATCATCCATTTCTGACCCGGCTGTCTCAGAACCAAGCCTGACACTCTCACTAGACAATGGGATATCTACCCTAAAGGGGGGAATAATGGCTATACTTTGGCCAATCCTCATAATTTCCGTCCTGTATTTTCACATGAACAGTTATCAGCTTCAGTTCCAGCTACTTATTTTTCCACTCCTTCCCTGTGTGCTGCCACCATATTAGATCTCAAGAAACTTCATTCAGATATCCTTACTTCACTTCCTCAAGACCCAATTGCATCCACTCATATCACTCATCCTGAAGGCTGCTGGTTGGTCAATTCCACTGGCTTTCTTTGGCTCGAGGACAGGATTTACATACCTGACATCAACAACCTTTGACTCAGAGTTCTACAATACAAACATGATCATGTCCTTTCTGGCCATTTTGGTCAGAACAAGACCCTCAAACTCATCTGACATGAGTACACCTGGCCTGACATCCAATCTCAGGTCAAGGCTTTCTGTAAATCCTGCATTACCTGCATGTGATCCAAGTCTCAATGCCATAAGCCATATGGTAACCTCAAGCAACTCCCCATTCCTGAATGCCCTTGGAATTCAATTTCAATGGACTTCATCGAGAAACTCCCTTCCTCCTCTGGCTTTGACACCATCCTCGTTATCATCAACCGACTCTCAAAACAGGCTGTATTCATTCCGACTCATGACACTATCACTTCCACAGAACTGGCATGGTTATTCATCATTCACATATTCTCTAAGCACAGTGTTCCTTCTCATGTCACTTCTGATTGTGGTTCAGAGTTTGTCTCACACTTCTTCCATTCCCTTGGCACAGCTCTGGACATGTGCCTTCATTTCACATCCAGTTATCATCCTGAAGGTAATGGACAGATGGAACAAACTAACCAAATGCTAGAGCAGTACCTCCACATTTACTGCAACTATCAGCAGGACAACTGGTCCAACCTCCTCCCACTCGCAGAATTTGCATACAACAATGTACCCAGTGCTACCACCGGAATTTTGCCCTTCTTTGCCAATAAGTGTTATCACCCTAGCATTACAGTCCATCCTGAATGCAATATCACATCAGCTTGCACAGGTGACTTCACAGTTGACCTCAACAAATTACACACTACTCTCAAAGCTGAGATAGCCACTGCTCAAGAATGCTACCAACAATCCACTGATGCACATTGGTTACCAGCCCCAGAGTTCAGAGTCAGCCAGAAAGCTTTTGTGAAAGCTCAATTCTTCTACACTACCTGTCCATCCAAGAAGCTCTCCGAAAAATATCTTGGTCCATATGAAATTATTGCCCAACCTGGCTCTCACTCATTCACCCTTTGCCTTCCAGATTCCATGTGTGCTGTTCATCCTGTCTTCCACATTTCCATGCTTGAGCCAACCACACCCAATTCATTTTCTGATCACACAGAACTGGCTCCTGCTCCTATTGTCATTGACGACAAGCTGGAGTATGAGATTGCCTGCATTGTAGATTCAAAGATCGATCGACGTTGCATATGCAAACTTCTTTACAACGTCATCTGGTTGGGATATGAAGATACTGACAAAGAATCTTCATGGTTACCTGCTACTGAACTTATGCATGTGACTGAACTTCTTTCTGACTTCTATTCTGCTTACCCTGACAAGCCTGGTCCACTTCCTTTATCCTAGACTGCATCTCGGCTATGTTTTCTTCACCCACTTTATAATGCCAGCTCACTCATTTTCTTTTGGACTTAGACAATTTTTCATACTTTATTACTTACCATTTTGTTTTCACTTACACCCAATAGCCCTATCTCCCTCTCATCCTTTTCCTTACTTCAGATTCCTCCTTACTCATACCTTGTCCCAAGAAAATAACATGCAAATTTCAATGAAGTCCCAAAAAGTATGAGATATACATGATGTGATAAACAGACAGAAGTCATGACAAGTACACAAGCCAAGTGGAAGGATCAGAGGAAATAACCTACTTACTACTATTCTCACCCTCATCCTCTGCCTCACCTTCCTCCTCTCCAGCCTCCCCCTCATCCCCAAGATCCAGCATCCAACATCTCTGGCATGGTTTTCTTCTTAGCAGCCAATCTGGCATTCCACTCCACCCATACCTTTTCATGTGCCTCATCATCCATCACCTTGTCATCCAGGACAAGCCAGTCATAGAACTCTTCAAAGTCCTTGGCCAGCCCATCCATGACCTTTGTCTGGGAACAGATACTCGACAACACTGCCAAGTGCTGTGTGCCCAACTCAGCTTGGATACCCTTCAACTCCTTCAAAATAGCTGATTGCACAGCATGGGTCTTTCTCTGCTCAATGATGAGCTTGTACATTTGTTTATGAGGCTGTTTGTCAGCCTCAGTCAGAATTGCACACTTCTGCTTTGAAGTGTGGCACAGTTCACACATATACTTGCTGCTGTGACTGTTGTCAGTTGATCAGCCAACCCAGGGAATCAGGAGTTACTCACACATCACTTTGCTCAGTGCAGTTCTTGCCCAGATACAAGTATTGCCTGCACTCATTGTCTCCACCCATCTTTATCTTCCCTCCCTTGGCATCATAGTTTCCATGTTTTCAGAGGGCAGCAGTCTTGTCTCTTCCATCTCTGGCTAAACCTGAGCCAGGTGTCCACAACAGATCATTGTCTTGATCATCCAGCTCCATAAGTTGATACTTGGAGGGACCAGGGGCTGCACTCCATTGAGTTAACCTGGCCATCTCAGCTGGCCCACTTGTTGGTTTTGCCCAAGGCCTTCGAGCCCTGGTGCCTGCCTTTGCATTTTCTGTTGTTTTTGTTTTTTTTGCCAGACTCTCCACAATCTCAACCTCTACCTCTATTGCTCTTTTCTTTCCCTTCCCTTTCTCCTTCTCCTGTCTTTCTTTCTCCTTCTTCTCAGCCTCGAGTCAAATCTGTTCCATGAGCTCAGCTTCCTCTTGTTCCCTTTGCAACCATTCCACTTCTTCAGCCTCCCTCTTTTTCTTCTCTGCTTCCTCTGCTTCTCTCTGTTTCTTCTCAGCCATTTTCTTCTGCAGTTCATCCTTCCTTTTCTGCTGTTCTTCCTCCTTGCACTTCTTTTGTTCTGCCTCCTCAGCCTCCCTTTTCTTCTGTTCTGCCTCCTTGGCTACTTTGCAATCATCCTCCTCATCCATTCATTGAAGCTTGTCCTCAAGATCAATGTTGGACATTGGATTGGAGCCTTGAGTGGTGGAGTTAGGTGCCATGGTTGTTAAAGGGGATTAAGTTGTGAGAAAGCTTAATTTTTTCCTCAGAGTGGAATTTATATGGAGTTTGAATTGGTTCCCACAATTAAGTCATGTGGCTTTAAGGGCTCAGCCCTAAGGGGGGAATACTGTCACAAGCTAATCCTCAAGAACGGCTGACAGTTCAAACTTGGTATTATTTCATGAACTCTTATCTGCTTTCACATATCGGCTACATTGGTTTTTATCAGTCTTTCACCTTCGGACTTATTCTGACATCTTCCATTTTATTAATTCATACTGCCTGGTCAAAATTTTCTAACAACTGTTTAATAGTAAATTTTATATCTTCTAGCCTTGTAAACAGACTCTACTTTGATTATTTCTCTGTTTACTACTTTGCTTGTTTTCCTTATCCAATCCTATATTCTGCATCATATATAAGTAGCATGACTTTGTACTTGAAGTCCTCAGTCTGATAATCAACTTAGCAATATGCTAGTGTTCTCTTTACTCTCTATTCATCCTCTGCTCTTTTCTCTTGTCTGAAATCTGGGTCAAGTATCAGTAGTCAGCACAACACATAAGTTGAGGCCACAACCTGCTCCTATGTCAAGTGACCAGCTCCTGCTTTACCTCTGTCCCACCTCTGTCTATCCAGTCCTAGACATCAGCTCCCCATCTGTAGTGTTTGCATGCTTAACATTGATCAAGAACTTGAAGGCCTTTTTCAAAGATAGATAATAAACAATTCCAGGAGCTGAAGACATGAGGAATTCAGTGATTTGCAGGATATGGATTGAAGCTGAAAATTTTAGGCTTTGGTTGCTATATACTCTAAAAGTCTAGTAAAGACCAAAATGAACCATTTTTATGAATTCATTTCAGCAACTTTTCATTGCTTGTCTATTTTGACTGAGTGCTGAACTGAGTGCCCAATGGGCACTATCACTTATGAGAACCCAGGAGCTATCAGTATTACTAATGACAGAACTATCAGTTATTATTTCATTTCTCTGCTAACCAACTTTATCACAGCACAAACCTATTAGGTATGATAGACTATTAGTTATGATGGTTATTAGTTAAAACAGACTCAACTGTAGTACAATTCTACAGTATATTTGGGCTTATCAATATCAGGTAATATGAATTCTAATAATATTGACCATATCTTATGTTCCTAGTGCATACTTATTGAATTGCTTATCTGGTCCTAAATCCAGAGTTGATACTATTAGGTATTTTTGAGGAGGTAACTATCCTCAGACAGTTTGCACTGCTCTGAGCTTTGCTGAGCCACTGTTATGCTGCACTGGCATTTTTACTAGTGCTGCTTTTAACCCAGTCCAGTGTTTATATTGAACATTTCACCCAAATATTGAGTTAAAACCCATCCTAGAGAGATGACAAGGCAGAATACCCATCTGAAACATGGGCCAGTAGAATTTAAACATGAAGCAAAAGATTTATACCCAACCCAGGCCCACAGAAGCATATAAATTATATGCACTGTATGGAAAGCTGACAAATCTGATTTGCAAACAGTATGAAAAACATGTTCAAAAAACTCTGCCAAAAACAAAAATGATATATCTCTCCACTACTCAAACCCTAAGCTCCATTCCTCACCCTTCACTCCTCCCATGAAAATAACAAGATTGGCACAGAGATTAAACCTGAAAACAATTTTAGATGTTATCTTGATAGTGTAAGAGTAGACTAACTATAACACCCATAATAAAGTCCACAAAATCCTGAACAGAATAGTTTTGAGGAGGTTCATTGAAGTGTTGTGTGATTTTGAGTCTAATATTCAACTTTTGGCAGTCTAAATGTGCTTGGAATAGAGCTGACTGGGAGGAAAGGCCAGAGGGACGTAAAGTGGTAGCATGCTTCAAAAGGATGATGATGACTACACCAAGGTTAAAAGATGCATTGAGAATTATAAAGACAAATACCAATCATAAGATGACATCCAGAAGTGCCAGAGGAGAACTAGGAAGATAGATTAGGAGATTCAAGCTATGACTTTCTGTAAGAGCAATACCTGTTTGGTGATCGTCATTGACATAATGAGTTGCTCTGGATATTGAAGTGAGTAGGGGTAAAACAGAGGGAGTAAGCACAGGCACTTATGGACTAAAGAGGAGAGGACAAGCTATATCAGCAGGAGAAAAACAGACCAAGCCAGCACAGGCACTCACAAACTGGAGAACAGAGGACAGCCAACATCAGCAGGGGAAAAATAGACCAAGCCAGCACAGGCACTCACAAACTGGAGAACAGAGGACAGCCAACATCAGCAGGGGAAAAACAGACCAAGCCAGCACAGGCACTCACTTCCTGGAGAACAGAGGACAGCCAACATCAGTAGGGGAAAAACAGACCAAGCCAGCACAGGCACTCACCAACTGGAGAACAGAGGACAGCCAACATCAGCAGGGGAAAAACAGACCAAGCCAGCACAGGCACTCACAGGCTGGAGAACAGAGGACAGCCAACATCAGCAGGGGAAAAACAGACCAAGCCAGCACAGGCACTCACAGGCTGGAGAACAGAGGACAGCCAACATCAGCAGGGGAAAAACAGACCAAGCCAGCACAGGCACTCACAGGCTGGAGAACAGAGGACAGCCAACATCAGCAGGGGAAAAACAGACCAAGCCAGCACAGGCACTCACCAACTGGAGAACAGAGGACAGCCACCATCAGCAGGGGGAAAATAGACCAAGCCAACACAGGCACTCACAAACTGGAGAACAGAGGACAGCCAACATTAGCAGGGGAAAAACAGACCAAGCCAGCACAGGCACTCACAGGCTGGAGAACAGAGGACAGCCAACATCAGCAGGGGAAAAACAGACCAAGCCAGCACAGGCACTCACAGGCTGGAGAACAGAGGACAGCCAACATCAGCAGGGGAAAAACAGACCAAGCCAGCACAGGCACTCACAGGCTGGAGAACAGAGGACAGCCAACATCAGCAGGGGAAAAACAGACCAAGCCAGCACAGGCACTCACCAACTGGAGAACAGAGGACAGCCAACATCAGCAGGGGAAAAACAGACCAAGCCAGCACAGGCACTCACTTCCTGGAGAACAGAGAACAGCCAACATCAGCAGGAGAAAAACAGACCAAGCCAGCACAGGCACTCACCAACTGGAGAACAGAGGACAGCCAACATCAGCAGGGGAAAAACAGACCAAGCCAGCACAGGCACTCACTTCCTGGAGAACAGAGGACAGCCAACATCAGCAGGGGAAAAACAGACCAAGCCAGCACAGGCACTCACCAACTGGAGAACAGAGGACAGCCAACATCAGCAGAGGAAAAACAGACCAAGCCAGCACAGGCACTCACAGGCTGGAGAACAGAGGACAGCCAACATCAGCAGGGGAAAAACAGACCAAGCCAGCACAGGCACTCACAAACTGCAGAACAGAGGACAGCCACCATCAGCAGGGGGAAAATAGAGCAAGCCAACACAGGCACTCACAAACTGGAGAATGGAGAACAGCCAACATCAGCAGAGGCAAGAGAGTGAGCAGAGGTACCCACCCAGATATATGGGAATGGCCCCAGACATTTCTCCACAACATCTTCAGCATCACTCCTCAAATGTGGTAATGTACTATTTTTGTGGAATGTCATATAACCCTCCACATCTCTTATGCAAGCATACTCACCGCTCAACAGCTAGCTTGACACTCAATTCCACATTACTCCTCTGCACTGCCACAAGCATCAAGGTCACCACATTGTCATTCAATGCTCTAGCTGTCTCTTCAATAAGTTCCTTGCAGCACCCATCTGGCTTGTGCATTTCTGACAGATGAGCATTAGCACATAGCTAAAAATCTATAACCTGAACTCACTCTCTAATCGCACATACTTAGCTCCGGCACCAAGGTGGCAGAGGTAGTTCTCCTCAAACTGTATCTCAGGCGTGGTCTCCGCCCCATTGACATCCCCATCCTCCAAATCCATATTCACATTCAGCTTGAATTGGTCATATTTCGTGAACACCGCAATAACAGGGACTTCAAAATCATGAGTTAACCTCTATGGCAATGCTTCATACTCACGCACCGTTTTGATCAGGGCAGATATCTTTGAAATGCTTCAAATCAAGCCCCGGTCGCTGGTTGTCCATGGGAACGCAGTACCTTTAAATATGACTGTCAGTAGTCGCAATCATAAACACTCAAAACTCCGAACCATATCGCGTGTAATCTAGATGCCAGTCGCTTTTCTCCAGACTTCTGTCGCACAAAGTTCTGCACAATCTCCAATTCATTTATGCCCCCCGACTCAAATCCGCGGGAATCATGAAAAACATAACCTTTATGATTGGAGAAAACGATCTCATCGTCAATCTTGTGTTCGCCACGCTGGCTCAAGGATCAGTAGTAACCGACAAATGGTACTATATTACCCACATCCATGGACGGGTCGAGTTGAATCTAGTCAGATGGTGAGACCAAACTGGCAGAGTTAACCTTAGACACCGTACCGGTTCTTCCTCCCAGCCATTTCGCCTGTAAATAACTGGACTATCCGTAGTGTCGCAGACTCTCTGTAAGATAGAGGTCTTGCCAGCATTTGCCCTTCCAATAATCAGGACTCGGAACTTGATTTTTGGGAGCCGACGAGGAGCCTGTTGCGTAGACATTGCAGCAACGGGGTTTGGGAAGGAAGACGGGAGTGAGTCACGCAAAAAGAGCCTCTGAATGACTTTCTTGGTAATGAAATGAAGTTCACGCCCTTCAGTTATCCGCCAATGGCGAGGGATGATCGATGATCGATGAGAGTTGTCACACCCAGAGTCATGGGTCTGAAAACTGTTCACATATCGGGCATGTGATCTCGGCAATGGACCAATCGTCGTCTTGCGGCTCGGACACGCCATTCATTTCCTCTGTCAATGTCGATTCTATTTCTCACTATCTAAGTATAGCAGTCGCTATCGATCGATCGTAATCCGCTATCAATCCCGCGTCGTGTTAACAAACAAGAAGGCTGCAAGGGTGATGGTGACTTGAGCGCATTAGTCGATACTCCCTAACCTCAACTATCATGGAACCCGAGTCTACGATCGATGAGATCACCAAAAGTGTGGAGAGGTAGGTACGGCTTTCAGAACCCGAGTCGTTTCTACTCACCTAGGCAATTTAGATTCCGCATCATGTCAGTCAGTCGGTTCAGTTCCCTGCAGTCTTGTCTTCTCAAACCATCGTGCTAATCACCCACCAGTCTGATGTTGGGAAATCGTCGCTGATTAACCGTGTATTCGGTATCACTGACGCAGTAAGAGGCTCTCATGCCGGGCGAATGCGGGTTAACTACCATCGCCGTTGGTTCGAGCGCGACTAACAATGCTCACCCGCTACCTCCCTTTTTTCTTGCTTCATTCAGGGATCGAGGCTATTACATTACACTCCTCTCGTTCATGCGGACGTGCGTGACACCCATTTCCCAACCAGCACCAATGCACACCACCAAACCGATACCCAGCATCGTGCATGAAAACTATCACTCTACGAGGACGCGCTTCACCATGCGTCGAGCACACACATAGTTGTCACTTCCGCGGCTCCGGCGCTGATAGTATCACCAGGCCACAAACGTGCCAGGCGGCCAGTATCATTCGCGCTACATACACAGCGAGAAACGTTAAGCACGGACTGCCAATCATTTTTTTTGCCCCAGCGTGCTCCTCTTGTAGTTATTAGGTGTCCCAACGCGCCGGGTCCTTAATTTCGTCGATTAAGATTACCATTTGCTCATATATTCTTTTTGAAGAGAACATTTAATGAGCAATCCGTTCCCGTTATTGAGCCCGAGCGGTGTCTTCAACCAGATAAATCAAAATTGCTAGAACGGGGACACCGCACGGTAGTAGACAGCCTCGAACTCTCCTCTTTCGCACCGATTTCTACCGTCAGCCCTCCTCAACTCTTTGCACTGTTTCATTTTTCAACGTCTGGTGTGAAATCATGGCTGGTTATTTGTTGTCCATGTGAACACCGTACAAGTTACCGACCTTACATGAAGAATGACCTGGATTTGAAATCCAAGCTCCCAAGAGCTCATTTGCAAGCAGGATGAGTCTGTAATTTAACATCGACCTCAACCGATATCCAACTCTGACTTCACTGCTCAGAACAGTGAGACGAATGGATCAGGCGGTTATACTCTCGGACACAGAGCTTGGGCGAGCCAGTTCATCTACCGCTAGTCCCGGGGCACCACATACAAGGGTGGCTTATCTCGTCACCCTAACAGTCCCCCATAACCAACAGTCGTTGAATAGTCCGAACGTGAGACGTGATCGCGCCCGCAAGGCGGACAAGTCCTGCGACCACCATAGTCCGACAAGGACGTGTCGGAGAGTGGCTGGGCGTGTATAATAGTAATATGACTTCACAACCCCACATAAGAATATCTGAAATAACTATTGAATAGTGCACCTCTGGTAGTTAGGCCTTGAGAACTCAAGACAGTGGGATCCACAACTCATCCCACATCTTGAACTTCGAGTCAGTCTTGTAGATCTGCGTTGCTCTCTTGTAATCCATTGCCTCAAACTCATAGAAATATTGCTTCGTTGCATCGGATTCACAATACTGAATCACTGACTTGTCGGCACGACCAGCTTCGCAGAGCTCATGACATTTTCCTGGGTTACAGTGAGAGTCACAAGGACTGAGGGAACGCGAGGATAAAATGCTTGGATAATCCCTGCCATTTCACTCTCCTTAATTCCCTACTACCGAACGACTCGTGAGATAATGTCATTCCCGTCAGGAAGTAACGCATCGCCTGGAAGTCTCCGAGTCGAATCGATCATACTCCTCTGGTAGAATACACCCCAAAATAGCACCCACCTCCCATCGGTGTCTGGGTACCTTCCGGATGATGATCATGCCAGACAATTCCATAAATCCATCGCCTTGGCAATCAACAACTTACGGCGGTCAAATTCCCTCACTGAGACAAGAGGTCCGGGGCAGTTAGAGCGGAATCGCTGAGGCCAAGAGAGCAGAGTAGAAGAACTGGCTATTCCGGTGGCCAGCTCGAGTCCTAGAGTATATAGGTATATGAGGTAGTACAGAACAGGAGGACACACTCGAGCCCTCAACGTTCAACGATGACATAGGCTGATGCATAACGGAGGTGTTGTTGTACGTGACGACCTCGTAATTCCTGGCCTACCTCCAGAGACTGGACGTCAAAAGAAGACAACCGAGTAGAGTCTACAAAGAATTTGAGGAATGGCTCATGTCGGAATGCAATGGTGCCGTGGATCTTGAGAAGCTGATGTCGGAATGAGGCATTGAGCTCAAAGGACGAGCTTTGATGGTAGCATGGCTGTACTATGTCGAAAGTTGACATCAGAACACGAGAGAAGGAGAATATGGAATTAAAAGAACTACTAAATAACATCGAATAGAACAAGCATCTGAATCATGCGGTAGCCGGCCGAATTACTCAAGCTCTAGCCTCCCATCCACCACATACAAAACCGTAGGAAATGCGATGCGTAATCTCACAACCCAACAACCAAACCCCAATGAAGGGGAATTTGAAGAGCGAGACCAAATTAAGTGAAGAAGAATTAATTAACTCATGGTAAGGGGGTGAGCAGGTCAATGCTCACAATCGTCAACACTATCGCCATCTCCCCTTTATGTCTCTCCTCTCGCTGTAACCGTCCCACACCATCCGTAAAGAAGCGCCTTTTAGCGTCAAAGAGGAGAGTTTATTATTCTGGTACTGTTGCTTCGTCGTCGTATTCTGCGAGAAACCTGGAATGAATGGCATAGATGAGAACGCTCGCGAAACAAACAGCCCAAGTAGAGCGATATCTGGACTCGATGGTCCGATACAGGTGTGGGTTTCGGAGATAACGAAGAGGGAGGTAACGGTGCCCCTATCTTCCCCGGAGGTGGATTCAGGCCGTGGCGGGTGCTGGGTCTGCTGCTCGGTGACGACTACGCACAGGATAGTTGTCACCATTGACGTGCCCAACTGCTCATGGGTTTGACACGCCAGCAACGAGTCCTCTGGTCCGCTTGATAGGGTGAAGAGTCGCCTCACCAGCGTTTGGGGCTCACCTTGCTGAGCACACGTGACCACTACAGCACTTGCCACTTCTCATATACTTACAATCAAGTTAACACCTTCATCACCACAGCCAGCAGTGTTCCTCTTTATCAACGCTTTCTTCATCGGAGCTTCTACAAGACGGGACAGGAGCCATTTGTATATCGACATCTTCTTGTGGACCGGTATCCCCACTGGAGCTGTCCTCTGCTTGGGCAGACCTTTCACGCCGTGCGTCAACTGCCTTCAAGGGATAACCCCCCGAGCTAGCGCTGTAGGCCGGCATAAGGCTGTGGTAAGTGCTAACCGCTAATACCCCAGAGCTTAAAAGCTGACACTGTGACCGAGGTTGAGGGATGGGCGGTACCCGTTCTCGAGGTATCAACCCTTCTACCGCTTTCGAAGACCTACCGACCTGAGGTGCTATGACCTCCACCTTGGTTTTGCCTTTCCTGTTATATGGCGAGCAAATTAGCGGCCCTTTTCGGCTCCAACGACTACTACAACGGTCACCACGATCCCCACAACCACGACCACCACGACCACGACCACGACCACGACCACGACCACGACCACGACCACGACCACGACCACGACCACGACCACGACCACAACCACGACCACGACCACGACCACGACCACGACCACGACCACGACTGGGCCCGGATTCAACATGAGCGTGAGAAGCTATCAAGCCTACGGTACTGCCGTTGAAGAGGTCATATCGACTGGCCCTTGCTGCGCGATAACGATCGGGGAACGTGCTCATAGCTTAAGCGGTCAAGTGGTAAAGGGGCTGAACCAGTGCTCTCGTGAGCGCCCTCCATGATCTCTATACTCAGGCTGACGAGTTAAACAGTTAGCATGGTATAGAGCTCGTGCCGGAGGGGAAGGAGGAGGCTGCTGAGATACAGGAACACTCTGAAGAGCGCACATGATAGATGAATGCCCGTTGAGATTGATAATGGTAGAGGCATGATACCCAGGGGAACCAGGCAAGTGATGTACTGGTTCTCATCGTGTTGTTGGGCGACTAAGAATTTTATGTAGCTATCAGGTATAGGATCATTGCCGGGGTCATATTCCCCTCAACGAATGAAGTTTGCGAAGTGCCAGCAGCATTCGATCATGAATGGGAATCGCGGGAGAGAGAATGAATGTCACCCTCCCCAAACCGCGCACTTTCATTGAACCATTAGCTGTCCTCCAAGATGGCCAAGAAACTCGAGTCGGCTCTGTGACGAGGTAAACTCACGCCAATCCTCTCTATCCTTCCCCCCCTTACTAGTATCCGCAGTAAAAGCAAGTACACAATCAAACACACCTTTGACCGCTACTGCCCGTACGCCCTTCTCCCTGCTTAACGCTCGCAATGCACTCAGATGACCTTTCTAGTACCGTCCTCCATGGAGAAACCAGGTTCGTCTCTCTACTTCACTGCTTCTACCGAACCATGCGGTACTCACCAAACATAACTAAACATCGTAGGCTCACGTCTCCGTCAACGCTCAGACATGCGAACGTCTCAAATCGTTCCTCGGTGAAGCATACGAAGAAGTACGCATCAAGTTCAAAATCTCTGGTACCGACGAAGAAACTGCTTCCCCGATGTTGACGAAGACGCCGGAGGCTTTGAACCTCTGCCAGTTACAGTTACAGCCGATGGGAATCCAGAGCAGGAAGATGATGATGAGCCAGCGGAGATTGACGGTACCACAAATCAGATATGTACATAGGAAAGACGGAGATGAGCCCGAGGTCGGACCTCTCAATAGGTACGTGACTGATTTACGTTCGCCTTTGTTTCCCAATCTGACGGCGCTTTTCTTGCTAGTAGCACAAGATTAAGTCCACTTGGAATCATTATTACTGGTGAGTGGCAGCGGTCCGTTCCTGCCATACTGATGCTGATGCGCCCGTTTAGTTATTGTCCTGTACGATCCTCAGCGTCTCACTACGCCGTTTCTACAGCTCTTATTTGTCCGGTGACACTGAGCATAGAGAAATCAGATGCGGCTTTCTCCTTTTCCCACACCTTGAACGCCACTTGACCCATCGTCTTTCCCATATCTCTCCCTATTGATGACCATGCTGACTTTATCGACTCACACAGAGCGGCGCACTCGTCAACGCACGCACTTACGATAACCTCTTATCAAGCTAGCCTCTCTCTCCCCTCGAGAGGTTAACACTAGCACTGTTTTACCCGCTTCTACATTCAATGAAATGAAATTCATGCTCATCTGTTATCCGCCAATGGCGAGGGATGATCGATGATCGATGAGAGTTGTCACACCCAGAGTCATGGGTCTGACAACTGTTCACATATCGGGCATGTGATCTCGGCAATGGACCAATCGTCGTCTTGCGACTCAGACACGCCATTTATTTCCTCTGTCAATGTCGATTCTATTTCTCACTATCTAAGTATAGCAGTCGCTATCGATCGATCGTAATCCGCTATCAATCCCGCGTCGTGTCGACAAACAAGAAGGCTGCAAGGGTGATGGTGACTTGAGCGCATTAGTCGATACTCCCTTACCTCAACTATCATAGAACCCGAGTCTAGAATCGATGATATCACCAAAAGTGTGGAGAGGTAGGTATAGCTTTCGGAACCCGAGTCGTTTCTACTTACCTCGGCGATTTAGATTCCGCATTCTGTCCATCGGTCGGATCAGTTAGCTGCAGTGTTACCTTCTCGTATCATCAGGGTAATCGACCACCAGTCTGGTGTTGGGGAATCGTCGCTGATTAGCTGTGTATTCGGTATCACCGGCGCGGTAAGAGGCTCCTATGTAGGACGAATGTGGGTTAACTACCACGGATGGTCTTCTGTTGTAGCGCGTTTCACACTTAAAACCTGGAGAATCGGATATTGAGCAAGAGTTCATCTCACAAGACAACCCATTTTTTTGTTCTTCACGATTCTAAAGGCTTCGAACCAGGAGAGATTACCAATTTTGAGATTGTACGTGAATTTATCGAGCAACGATCCAAACAGGGACTGCCCCTGAAGGACCGAATCCATGGTCTGTGGTACATATATTTCTCTTCCCACCCACCGGCGCTCCTTTCACCGTCATCGTGACAGGCTCTGTACAAAGACGCCCGCGGCCGGGGGTCGTGTGTTCGAGATAGGAGACGAGAAGTTGCTCGAGTTTGCCTATAAAGTCCAAAGTACGCTCTTGACCTCTCCTTTATTACACTCCGTTCTAATCGATTGGTGATTTAGATCAGTTCCTGTTGTAATTGTGTTTACTCGGTACGATCGATTAGTAAGGACGAAGAAGGCTGAGTTGAAAGATGAGCACCTAAATATGGATCCAGCGACTCTCGATGAACGTGGTAAAGACGAGGCCCGGAAAGCGTTTAAGATATGTGTGCAGTCTCTCCAGCATACAATGAGGCGCCTCAACATCCCGATGCCGCATTATGTCAAAGTTTCGGGTATGTTTGTGCCATTGTATGATCTATCCGGTCTTGACCGCTCCCTAGTTCGTCCAGGCTATAGTAAGGAAGATGTTTCAGCTCTCGTGGAAGTTACCCGGGATATTGTCAAAGAACGGCTCAAGGGCGATGCTTGGATCATGTGGGCGATAGCTCAACGGGCAAGCCTCCCGGTCAAAATCGAAGCTTGCATCACGTAGGTTTCATCCACTTTTATACTATAATAACATTTATTCACGTCGATTTCCGGTTGGAAAGCAAGGCCATGAGTTGTATGTGACCCAGGTGTCAGTCTTGTCGCACCCCTTAACAGTATCTTAGATTACAGACGTGTCCTTACTGGTACTATGCCTGGATTCGGACAGATCTTGCTTTGCAGGTGCCTCGTGGAAGTCCACAAAGACATCATCAAATGTTGGAACTGTAAGGGCAAGGTAGATTAAATTTGTTTTATGTAATGTCTGCTCAACTTACATCCTCATTGTAGGTCCTCAACACTGATGAATTCATGCAACTGATGCTCCATCTCGTCCAAGATGCTCATATGAAACCTGATGTCTCGACCTATGTGCTCATATATTACTTGATGCATTTTGACATTTCTCTCAGTTCCCCGAACATTGACAAGATTTCTCAATTTGTGAGCCTTGTCACTGCCACCTCCACTCCTATTTTGCTACCTGTCGCCATCCTAGGCTTGACATCTTTCTGCGATGACTTTTGACCACCACTCTGGAAAACATGTATGTATCTTTTGTTAGAATAGCAATCCAAGGATTATTCTGGTGATTTATTCTGAGTTTAAATATATTCTATTGTTTCTATGGTATATAATCTTGTAGTCTACATTCCTGTACCTTGCTCATTTGCCCTCCAATACCACAATGTTCGCCCAGCATTGAGTCCCTTCAACATCTTTGCCTATTCATACAATCCAATAATTATTGACAACCCCTAGACCTGAGGTTCAATGTCTTCTAATCACTTACACTGTGGATCTCATCAATGTTTTGAAAAACCTCTTTGACTTTGTGCTCAAACCTGCCCTGGCTTTGACAACAATGTGGGAAGAGCTGAGAGAGGCATTTGAGGCATATGAATACTCATCCTCACATCAATGCATCCACAGTATCATTTGTTCAAAAGTGCCACAGGGTGAACAAATCCTAACCACAGATGGCCCTGACAAGAAGGTTCATGTTCTGCACACCTTGAAGCTCTAGATATTGATCTAGAGCTATGAGATCCTTGCACTGCTCCACAGGCTCCCAGGTTGTATCTCCCAGGCTCCAGTATACTTCAAACTCGACCCTGCTATTATCCAAGTGATGATGGCCAATAATATCATCAATGAACTATTCATGCTCATTGTCCAGTCTGAAATCATATGGCTCTGGACATGATCTGTCCAGGAAACATATGTCATCCAACTTATGACATGGTCATAACAGACTGACATGGAAAGCAGGGTGAATCCTCTGATTCACCAAGGCTTGGGGTAAGTTCAATGTATAATTAGACTTGCTAGGGTTTGTGTGCAAAACCTTGTATGGTCTGATAAACTTTGGGCAGAGCTTTTGTGCTCTATCCTTGGCCATGTTCAGGTTTTTCATCAACAAGTATACCAGACTTCCTTCTTGGATGTCTGGTTCTATGCCTTGTCACTTGTTAGCATTGCAAGTTTGAAAGACTTGCACCTCAATAATAGCATCATGGGCCTCTGCTATATTTAGTAATGTCCTCTCTGCAAATTCCCTGACTCTGCAATGTATGGCATTACCTGGCTGTAAATCTCAGATCATTGCTAGTAAGTAACTGAAGTTCAGCTCAAACAGAGCAAACTTTGTTGTTGCAGATACACTTGAGTTTATCGCAAACCCAACCAAATGTGCTTTGTCAACCCAATTTTACTGGTTATGTTAAACAGCAGTTCAGAATATCTGTCCAATATTCCTATTCATATGTTCCACCTGTCCATCTGTCTGCAGATAGAATGAAGTCAACATTAATAATTCAGCCCCCAACAATCTATGGAGTTCCTTCCACCATGTGGAAGTAAATTTGGAGTCTTGATCACTCACAATCGAGCTTGGTAGCCCATGCAGTCATACAATGTTATATAAGTAAATCCATGACAGCTTGGAAGCTGTCATTTTAGTGTGCACCAGTATTAGGTGTACCATACTTGTCATTTGACATAATACTACCCAAAGGTAGTCCAATCCCTTAGATTCAGGGAATGGACCAACAAAATCCATTCCTATACCATCCCAGGGATATATAGGTACTGGCAGAGAGTGTAACTTGCCAGCTGGTCTTGTGGTCAAGGTTTTTGTCTAAGCACATATTTCACACATTTTACAAAAATTACAGCAGTCCTTAACTAAGGACAGCCACCAATAATATCTATGCATGTATTCAGATGTGTGTTGATCTCCAAAGTGCCCTACTATAGTATGCAATCTACTAAGAATTGCAGTAATAATCCTTCAGTCATTTGGTATACAAATGACCTTATTTGCATTGGGCATTGTCTTCCATACAATTCCCTTTTCATCTTTGGAGAAGCCTTCCAGCTATAATCTTGTCTTCAAGATTATCCAAATCAACTGTAAAAGGTTCATCCATTGGCTTTGAAGCAGTCAATAAATCCTTTAGAGTCAACATTGTGATCCTCAGTCCATGGTGCTCATAATTGACTTGGTCTTTCACTGAGTCAGTGTTCTTTTGAATCACTGCCTCTTCCATCTGCTCAGCTTCCATGTCATATTGTTCTCATTTTTCCTGCAATCAAGAACTCCTCCTAGCTTCATGATCGAATAATGCTCCTATTTGATCATATGACAATTTCTTTGCCTCAATTTCTAGTACATGATCTTTTGGGAGATCATCTCTGTCAAGGTCAATATGCATATCTGCTTGGACATAATGTCCAGGCTCATGAACTTCCCTGGGAAGATCACTCTTGAAGTATCTAGACAGGCTATCCACTACCTTATTTCATTCACCTTTAATATAAGTGATATCAAAATCATAGCAGGAACAATTATTGCCCCAATGTCATTGTTGGTTCAATAAGTGCCCTTGAGATTTAAAGAATTCAAGGGCTTTATGGTCAGTTATGATGTGGATTCTATAACCCACAAGCTTATCTTCCCATTTCAATAACACTAATATTGCAAGTGTTTCCATTTTGTGCACAGCATAGTTTTGCAGTGCTGCTGAGAATTTCTTGGACATAAATCCTGCTGGTCAGCAATCAACCCAGCTTAGTCCCTGTCCATACATAGCTCTAACACCCATCCTAGATGCATCACAAATAACCCAGATTAGCACTCCCAATTTGGGGTTAATGGGATGGATCACAGGTGTCTAGTAACATGCTCTCTTGATCATGTCAAAGGATTTTTGATGTAAGGGACACCAATGGAAAGGTGTCCCATTCTGCATGATAGCCATCAATGGGCTAGTATACACTGTGATATTGGGTAAGAAATTGAACATGTAATTCACAAGTCCAACAAATTTTTGCACATCATTGTAGTTGCATGGAATTCTCCATGCAAATATTCATTCAAGCTTGCCAGTATTGGGATGGATACCCTGATCATCAATAACATGGCCCAAACAGTCAATCTTTTCTGCATAAAGTTTGACTTTGGTGTCTTTGACAAATAATTGGTGCTCTCATAGTCAATTGAATATGAGCTTGAGATGTTTCTCATGCTCTTTGATTGTCTCCGAGAATATGAAAATATCATCTAAGTATACATGTACATGTATACTGATAGCATCTCTGAATATAACAGTCATTAATTGTTGAAAGGTTGCAGGGGCATTGCAATCCCCCTGCTGCATAATGTTACTGACATATATTCCCACTATAGTGGTGAACACTGTATTTTGAACATCTTTGATGTGGGTGCACACTTGTTCATATGCATCCACTAGATCAAATTTCAACCAATATTTCCCTTGCATGATGTCTTCCCATATGATCTCCTGATCAGGTAATGGGGTGACATCCTTTACTGTATTGTCATTCCTCTGGCAACAATCAGTGACAGTTCTCAATTGTCCATCTTTCTTTGGGATGCACATTAGTGGTGCAGCCTGAGAGACAGATCATGGTTCCCACCATCCTGCATTTATGTATCTGTTGAGTTTCAAGTACAACTCATCACACAATGAGTGGGGACATTATGGTAGGTGATAAATGTACCTCCTATTACTGTTGATGTGGTTGATCTCATGATCAACCTCATGGAACAGTGGTAAATGCTCAGGAGTACCCTGCATCATATCAGTGTACTTCTTGAACCATCATTTCTGCAATTGAGGTATATCACTTTTAGTTAATGCTGGGCCACCAGATTTTTTATCAGGTGGTTCCTTTCTTTCATTTGACAGTCTATGTGGGCTATCACCAATGGGTTGACCTACAACTGTCATACACCATAAGGAATCCCAATTATCCTTGTCAGGATAACTATTGCATGTAAATTCAGTAGTCACTACCTTGTCAACTGTGGTCAATGGTAGGTACTCTGATTTAGTTGTAGTCTAATTACAGATGGACTGCATTTATCTTGAGCTTTCCATGACTGCATTCCATTTATCTGGCATGCGAGGGTCATAGTAATGATTATACATGGTGAACATTATTGGAGGTTTGCCCAGTGCATGACATCATCTATGGAATATCATTTGCTCATCTATTCCTGCAGGCAAGTGTTGATCATTTTCATCAATAGATGGTGTTGTTGACCCATCCATTGATTTTATTGAATTAAGGGAAGAGATGGTCTTCTCTTCAAGTGGTCCTTTGAGTACATGAGGGTAATTAGGGGGTAATGTGTCCCCTTTGTTGGTTATTGGGTCTTCAGGTACCTCCTCAAGGGTCACATTAGTGACTCCAGTGGTACCTTTACCCTCCAATAGTTATTTTTTGTAGGGTATTTATCTGTTACTCTATGGCATCAAATTCATGAATCTTTGTCACCCACTATGTCTTTGGCTGGAAGCTCACTTCTGTCAACATTGACTGTGGACTTCTCAAAGTCCAACTTCACTTTATGTTTATGTATGAACAGCATTCCTAGTATAATGTCATAATGATCAAATTTTGCTACATCAAGGTAGCAAGAATATAGTTGACCTCAGATTGTTAGCTCAACCTTAGCTCCAAGTTTTACTGTAGCACAGCTTCTGACCATGCCAAGTTGGAGCTTATGGTCATCAATTAACTCATTCACCTTTACATTCACTATATGAGCAAATGTAGGTGTCATTCCAGATGTCATGCATCCAGAATCCCATAGTGTCCAAGTGTCAACTCTGTTGATATTGACAAAGGATGTGAGACATTGCTTATCTTTCATTGGTAATTGTGGATGAAGGATCTTATCTTTATTTTTCTGTAGTGTGATCTTCTGCATACAGACATTATTTTTGCTAGCAGGGCTATCTGTCATAGCCCTAAAACCATTGGTATTATCCATGTCAACTTCTATGAATGTATTAGTTTCAGGTACCTCCAATATTTCAATGCCAGATCCATAATCTGACATTATCTCTATTGGAGATCCATTGTGTATGGATCTGAGGAAGTCACTGTCTTCCTCACCCAATCCATAGTCCAATTCAATGACCTCTACTTTGATGGGGTCATCACTATATTCTGTTGCAGCTATAGAGTGCTCATCATCTTCTGCTGTTTTATCAATTATTGCTGTTTCGGCAATAATAGACTCTACTTTATCCACATTCCTAAATTGAGGTCCCTCATTGTCCAGGACTTCTGTATGGGCTGCATGCAGATATGATTTTTTATTAGGGCACTCATTAGCATAATGAGGTCCCCCACAACTATAGCAAGATATATTTTTGCTCCCTGCCTTCTTTCCATTTGTCATTATCAGAGCTTGATTTGTGTTTTGGTTGGGTTTAGATGATCCAACCTTCAGATTTGTTTCTTTACTAGGTCTACTATTTGGTAGATGGTTGTTTGGAAATCGTTTTGATTTCAAGAAACAAAGCTCCTTTGATGAAATGGAAGTTTATCCATTGACAAACTTCCTTGGCACGAGGGCAGTTGACTTGTGTTCCAAGCCTTTTGGATTCCAAGGTCTAGCATTGCACATTAATGGTTCAATGCTCTTACCATTGTTATGGGCTTTCTGATAGAAAGCTGTACTTTTCCATCTTGTTTCATATGATGAAGAGACAGAAATGTGATTGTTAAGGTAATGAAGGGAATGTAGTTAGATAGTGAATGATAGGTAATGATAATAACAATAACAACCAATACTCCTAAACTCAATACAAGTTTGTGGGAGGTTAATCAGTAAAGAAAGAGGTTTTGTGAAAGCACAAAGATCAATAATGATAGATAATGGGAGTTGTCTGTAGACTAGTTTTGTACTGGAATGTCCAGTTTGTGAAAGGTACTTCACAATCCTTGTTATGTGATGCTGCACAACTACAAGTCCCTTAGAATGCAGAAGTATAATAGACTGGTATTCACGAATCATCACTTTTGCTAACACTTGGCACTATCACAATACAACTGACACTGACTAGCACCACTCCTGGATACTAGATGCAATATACAGCTTATAAGTCTTTTCCAGACTTCTTCACACTCTGAACTTATATGAATCTTGCAGTGATGTTCTTTCTCAAAAGGTGTTTTCTGATTCTTTAATGGTCTATGACTGAAGGATGCTCAATACACTTTTTACTACTCACTCAGATATGTTGTGTGGAACAGTCTCTAAGCATAGCCTTAGCAGGTCAGATTCCTTGCTAGACTATATCCTCAAGAAAGGTTTATATTGGTTTTGCAAAAGTACTAAAGGAGTAATTACATGGATGACACATATACAATTGTTGATAATAAAAGGAGATTCATTGAAAGGTTGTCCAATAGGAGTATCTCTGGGTTTTCTTTGGGGTTTAAGTGCTGACACATCCTTTTGCAAAGGTGTGCTTACCCCTGCCCATCTGATATCATGAGATCTTTGTCACTGCTGATTGCTGTCTTGTTCTGTGAAAGCTTGTTCCTGACTGTAACAATGGCTACTAGTCAGTAGTCAAGTGCTGACATGCCCTGTTAGTTTCCACTAATCTGGTTCTACAGTCAAGTGGGTCATTCAATGCCTATGTGGAATTTCTCTGTCTTTTGTGAAAGGGTATAATTCTGCTGTAGCAATATTGGAATGATAGAACTTCTGTGAATGTGCATAAGTGCCTGTCTGAATCAGAAGGCTAAGCCTTTGATCTCCAATTAGTTAGTCTGTCATTGTTCTTTTGAGAAAGACTTTGACCAGATCAATACCCAGGTTACAGGCTAAGATCACAAAGAGTCATAGGGTACACATCCTGACCATGTTTACTAAGTCTTGACATCATCCCATAGCCTCTTGCTACTCTTGATCATTAATGGTTGTTCTGCAAATGTGTGTATTATACTAGGGTCTTGCAGTAGGGTTCCTTAATGTCTATACAGTCACCCAATATATTGACTATATCATCAAAATTAATAATTTCAAGGCTAATGCCATTTGGGCTATAACAACAAGATGGCATACAACATGAACTCTTCTAATGAATGGACTTCTGGGGATAGTCCATTATAGAATAGCATTTCCATTTCATGTCCTGAGGTATTCCTTCTAGGAATACTTCCACTAGCATATAATCATCAGGATGCAGTCATACACTGTGCACTGTCCATAATGGCATTATAGTATCCTTGGACTCCTATGCAGGAGTTGTAACAGATTCTCTTGAGGCCCTCTTGGGCATTATGCATGATTGTTGGCAGTATGAAGCAATCATACAAAGCACAGATCACCCCTTCAAATGTCCAGTGTATTTTAGTATGGTTGACATTTATAACATGTTGTATATACATTTTCTTGGCCTCTCCACCTAGATGGTATTGGAGGGTCAATAAGTGGAGCCTGTCTCTAGCAGGCTCAGTCCCTCCTAGACCCTTCAAAGAGAGGTCTACACAGACAGCTGACACAAAGTTTTCAAGATCACTAAACTTCGAGCTCCCCCAATAAGTCTCTATTGCCTTATCACTAGGAAGTTTATTATTTGACAGCTTATAGTCTGTTGGAAATAGGAATGATTGATATAAATACTCTCATATGATCAATTTTAATCATTTGTGCATCTGAGAGTTATTTGATTTTAGAGTCTGATTGACTCCAGGAGACTGAACAGCCATGGGTCATTCAGTTATTAAAGAATATCCTCTTTTCCTTTGTATGTTTGGAGTGTACACCTTGCTTGGCTCTGGAGATAGCTGTCTGCCAACTCATACCATTGGGGGAGTATTTTTAATCCCTGATTTGTTGATAATCAACTGTAAAGTTGACTGTCTCAGCCTTATTGGCTTTTTCCCTTTGTTATCTGTGGTAGGTTTCAATCTACCATGGTTGATAGGTTTAACACCATTGAACTCAATCCCTTGGTCTGGAATTTCAGAGGACCCCTTAGTATGGAGGTCCTTGTTTTGCATCCTCTGGTAGCTCACATGATGGCCAAGTTCATACTGCTGCTCTTGACAATAGGCTCTTTGTCTACTAACTTTGACAAAGGGGTTTGACAGGGAAATTAGGTGAGGGGATGGGTCCTCCTCATCATCATCAACCTTGTCATTGTTGTTGAATCTGGCAGAGTACTTGGAAGTACTCTGTGCTACTCAAGGTGTGGGTTGAGCAGGCATTTGTTGAGGAACCCTCTGATTCAAGAGAGTTATTACTGCCATTTGTTGTTTAACCTGTTTGGCATACAACACATCAGATTCATCCCAATTTTGAGGTTGGAATACCATGGTTAGCTCATGAGCTAATGTGATATTGTCAATTGTTTCCTTCTGTGGGAGTACACTCTTGTACTCAGATCTATGCTCCAAGTCTTCTGCAAACGGCATGTCCCCTTTGCCAGTAGGTGCATAGTTTGGTAATCCATGTACCTCTGGTGTGGTAGTGTATTCCTGGAACATATGAGTAGGAATCTGGTGGTATACCAGATTCATAGGGGTGGAAGGACATTCACCTTCATCTGATTCTTGATCACTTGCATCCTCTTTTAAGCAGATGTATTTGTATACCAATTTTTGTATGTTGTATACAACTACAAAGTCATACACAGATTTTTTCACACCTCCTTTAGAGGCATTACCTCCCAACACCTCTGATGCAATCTCCTCTGTGTAGTCAAGGAGTTCATTTCTGCAGTGTGACAGTATTTGGGTGGCCTCAAATATGAGGTCTACCTTTTTGCTTGCACTATATAGGTTGTTTCCTATGATGGAATCAACTTCTGAGAGAGTTAATCCCTCAGTGCTCACTTCATTGTTTCCATCATATCTTCAATGCAATGGTTGGGCTCCAACAGGCCTGGGTTCACCCCTCTAATGGGTGTTTTGGTTGGATGACTCAGTGCCATCAGTTCCTTGCTGCTGATGTCCAGATTGCTGGTCTTCTCTACCAGTGATGCCAGATCAGCAGGCATTGGCAGTTTGATGAGGTGGCTGGGATGAGTTCCCAGCCTCAGCATTGGGTTGATTTGTGCCCATGTTGCCACCAGAAGCCATTGTTGAGTCTTTTTATAGATAGCATTTGTACATGTTAGTTTATCACCATGTTCAACTTGTTAAGGTTGAACTAAAAAAGTGTAAAGTTGTGCTTTATGTTGAGAACAGTGATCTTAGGGTTCACACCAAATAGTTCAGACCCTTTTATAGGTGACTACATGGTACAGTGGCTCAAAAAACTGTCCTAATGTTTTCGCATTTTGGACATATTTGCTAATACCAGGGCAGATATATGGCCTAGCATCCTGAAAATATTCACACAGGTACCTTGACATATTGGGAGCATATATTCCCATGATCACATGACCTTGTACATCAATGAATTATTAATGAATTATTGAAAATATCTACTCATTGGGACAGTTTTTTGACCCCCTGTTATCTATCTACTCAATACTTTGTATGACCTCCTCTTGCCCTGATAACTGCCTCAATCCTTCTGGGCATGCTTTCTATCAGCCTTTGGCACCTTTCTGCTGGAATATTATTCCACTCCTCTACTAGCCTCTCCCACAATTCAAATACTCCCTTGGGTGGTCTTTCATATGCCTTCAGCTGGTCCTTCAGGTAGGTCCAGAGGTGTTCAATGGGATTTAGGTCAGGGGATTGTGAAGGCCATGATAGAACTCGAATGTTGTTGTCTACAAATCATTGTTGTCCCAGTTTTGAGGTGTGTTTTGGGTCATTATCCTGCTGGAATATCCTCTCCTCCTCCTCCATCTCCAACTTTTCAAAGCTTTCCACCACCCTATTGTCCAAAATCTCGCAGTATTGCACTGCATCCATATTCCCTTGAACCTCTATCAGCTTTCCTACCCCATTCCACCCCATACACCCCCACACCATCATGTTACCACCTCCTCCATGTTTGACAGTAGCGAGAGTAGTCCTATCTGACAGTGGTTCTCCCCTCTCCTTCCAGGTATACACCTTTCCATCTGACCCAATCCTGTTGATCTTTGTTTCATCTGTCCACAACACCCTCTTCCAGTCCTCCACTGTCCAATTCCTATGTTCATGTGCAAAGTCAAGGCATTCCTCACAATGTCACTTTTGAGTAGAGGTCATTTGATCTTGGTTACAGAGAAAAATCCATTGTCCTGAAGGGCATCTCTGACAGTTTGGGGTGTGGCAGGGTCAGACAGAGTAGAGTTAATGAAATTTATAGCCTGGACAGCATTGACTAGCTTTCCAGAGGTTATTTGGTGAATTATTGCTTTTTTATCACAAGGAGAAAGCTTGGAAGGATGTCCTCCCTTGTTGTTTTCCTTGTCCCCATCAACTTCTTTCTTGATCCTCCCAACAGTAGACTTGCCTAGACCAGTGTTATGTTCAATCTGGTGCAAGGAGTAGCCATCTTTGAAAAGAGAAGTGATTTAAGAGTATTGGGTAGAGGAGATAGCTCTCATGATGTAGTGGCAGGAAGAAAGACAGTTGTAACCATCTCAACATGTCAACCAAGGTCACATGATGTTGTTTATTGCTCCCATGCCTGCCCTGATGCTCCCCTGGCATGTTACAAGGTGGATACTAGGAGGCTGACAGGGGGTCAAAAAACTGTCCCAATGAGTAGATATTTTCGATAATTCATTAATAATCCATTGATGTACAAGGTCATGTGATCATGGGAATATATGCTCCCAATATGTCAAGGTACCTGTGTGAATATTTTCAGGATGCTAGGCCATATATCTGCCCTGGTATTAGCAAATATGTCCAAAATGCGAAAACATTGGGACAGTTTTTTGAGCCACTGTATAAACAAGAAAGATCAGTTGCTTAATAAGCAACTGTACAGGTGGATATAACAGAATTATCACATAATGTGATCAAGTCGTTACAAAACACATACAAACATAAATGTGAGTCATTGATTAATGACCCAGATTATAGAGAGATCATAAGAGGTTAGTCCAGTATGAACCAGACTACAATGTCCATAGTGTAGACTCCTCACACATTGATTAATGACCTGGATGAGAGAGAGAGATCATAAGAAGGTAGTCTGGTATGAACCAGACTACAATGTCCATCATGTAGACTCCTTACATGATGATAGGCATGCAATTTTGCATGAAAGTCTCAGGGAATGACCAGGAGCCTGCAATAGTTGGGGTGGAAGGGGCTGAGGAGACTTCCATGCAATCTTAGTAATGTTGCCTCACAAATATGCAAACAAACTTACCACCATCCTAGTATCCTGTTTAGTGACAATCACAGGTGATCTGATCTCTATTGCTCCAAATGTATCATCATCCACAGTGGGCAGGATCTAAGGCAGGTTCCACTGCAAAGGGGACAATGGTTGAGTAGACAGAGGTGGTGCAAAACTTGATCCCCAATCACTAGAGCTCGATTGTGATGGTTGACTCAAGAGAGGCACTGTTATCTTTTGTTTTTTCAATACTGTCACTCTGATTGGCAATGAGCTCACCCCTTGACTAGAGGTCTCCTTTTTCAGATCATCCTGTGGATCATAACACCCCTTCTTTGCTTGCACACAATATGTACATTTCCCTAATCCACACTGTGACTTATACTCCTGCTATCCAGTGTTGCATTGTGAATATGTCTTGTAACTCTTTCAGAAATGCAGCCCATTGGTCAGATTCTGCTGACAGGCACCATTCTTCTTCCAAGCAAAGCTTGATCTGGTCCTACTTGGCATTGTGACAGGAACAGATACATGATCCATTACCTTGTGCAATCCTGACATTGATGCCCTTGTCAGCACTCTCCTCTTACCCTTCATCAACTCCTCCTCCTCATCATCATTGCTTCAGACCTTCTGTTGCAATCTAGTGGTCCTTCATATTGCTGTAGGAGCTGGATTCATTGTCACATGGTTACTGGGTTGACTCATCATTATTTCCAACACAGTAGCTATCACTGGCCATACATTTGTTCTCTGTTTGATGTTCTGATGTTGAATCTCTGCCATGAGTTTGTTGTTGGTCATTGCACTTAGGTTGGGAGTTTTCTTTGAGAAGTGGAGAGCTATGGTGGTAAGAGGTAAGATGATCTTGACAAGAAATCAAGGATTAGTAAGTCCTTGAGGGCTCAGTCCTAAAGGGGGAACACTGTTACAATCTGTGATTGCCACCTCTCCAATTCAATCTCCAACTATTCTTTCAACTTCTAATTCCCACAATTTTTATTATCTACTTTTTGTTATAGTGATGCCAGCCCAGTCCTAAGCTGGGACAATAAGTATCAGATTGATCTTATCAAAGGGAACTCCTTCTCAGTAAGCAACAAAGTCATTTACAAGTCAGAGTTTATAATACAGTGATTATAGAGTTAAGACTTTAGTAATCAAGATCTTAAAGCTTAGGTTCAATTAGACTTTGTGTAGATAAAGACTTGTATTGAGTCTCCACCTAACCAAGTAGAAACAATGTTTCTCTTTGGTAGATGTCAATGGCTTATATATGATACAAGTCTATATCTAATATTAACTAGGGCTAAGGGCTTCTAATGAAAGAAGAGAAAGCTGTATGCTAATTAAAAACAAGTTATAATGAGTCATAACAAGACAAGGTAAACAAGTCAAAACAAGATAGAAAAATACAAGAACAAATAAAGTAAGAACATAATTGTGATATTACTTATGTAAAGCTAATATCAACTTTGTATTGTAAAGGAAACAAATGCTAGATATAATCAATATACATAACACTTTTTCTATAAATATTTTGCAGTTGTTCCTGCTCATCATTCTATCCCCTTTTTCATTTGCCCTCATATTCATTTCCACTATTCCATTTCTATTTGTTGTTCTCCATTGCATTGTGTCCATTGTTGTCTATTTATCTTTTGTTTATCTGTTTATTTGTTTATCATTGTATTGTGAGTTTCACAATATTTACATGTTATTTGTCTGATTTTGCATTATCTTAAATATGTTGCTACTAGCTCATGTATTACCCATTCTGAATATTGACTAAGATTCTACTCTGACTCTCTGTCCATTATTCCTTCAGTGTTGAATTCCAATTTGCACTGCCTGTCATCTTCTTTGTAGACCAAATCAGTCAACATGATATTAGAAAGGCATAGTACATATACTGAAGCCAATGACCAATCTCTTTGTAACTTTTGTACACTTAGTAAGCACCAGTAATTCACAAATCTTGACAATATCCCAGTATAGAGATGTGTTTGAAGCAGGATCTCTTGTAGTTCTCCTAACACTGCATCACTGAGGGCACTGCAATTGTTATCTGGACAATTGTTATCTGGGTTGTTATTATCTCTACAATATCAGAGTTGCTCCTCTGGCTCATAAACATAAATCTGGGCATATCTGGGATTCTTATTTTTGAGATGGCAGAGAGTTCCCATGAGATGGTGGAGTTTGCCCTGGATTTTGAAACTATATGGGCCAGTACTGTGAGTAACAGATTGGTCAATCTTGACCCCCACTGATGTCATGGCAAAGGTTGCATTGTAGCAGCAGATATTGTTGAAAAATTCCTGTGACTCTGGCCATATTCTCCTCATATACTGACTAAGTGTGTTGTTGTGGTCTAGTGGATGAAATGGTTGTAATGCAATTTGCCCTTGCAAGCAACAAACACCAAATAGGATATTACAGTGAGTTGATCTTGTCAACTTCTCACTGTCAAAGTGGAGAGCCTGGCAATGTCCACACATCACATTCATTGGGCCTAAGTAATGAGGAAGGCCAGGGCCCTCTTGAATAATTGGTTGAGCAGCAGGAGGAAGTGGTTGGTTGTGGGGTGGAGGTGGTGCCTCTTCATTCTGATACAAATATTAGTAGATATATTAAATTTCTAATTTATATTCATATCTGTCTCTGATTCTCTCCTTAGTTCTCCTCATTTTCTTCCTCATTCTCTTCATACTTATATATATATAAATATGTTAGTAAATGCACTGAATATCTAATCATATACATACCTCTCTCTGATTATCCTCATTTCTATTCCCATTTCTATAATTCTCAACATTTTGTTCCTAATTATATTTGAGTATTAACAAAAAAATAAACAATTTAGCACTGACCTGAGGTGCCTGAGCCAAATTCTGTTCCATATGATAATCTAGTTCTTCATCCTGAGCTTTATCAGGCCCATCAAAGTCTAGAGCATCTGGATCCTCAAGTCTCCATTGCTCTATTATTTGATTGATTGCTGCTAGATGCTCCAGCTTAGCTTGCTCCTCAAGTCACTCTTGTAACTCAATATGCTCTTGTGCAACTCTCTCTCATCTCACTCTTTCCTCTTCCAACAGCCTTTGATGTGCCTCTGCTATCCTAATATTCTCCTCTCTTCTATGCTGCTCCTCTTTCTCATGTTCCCTAATTAACCTCACCTCAGCCTCTCTTAGCATTTGTGCATGCTCTCTTTGTTCCTCCTCCCTTTCCTCAACTTCTCATCTTAGCTGCTGCTCTAGCACAATCAACCTATTATTCTCTGGTAATGGCACAGGATCTCCTCTACCCCTACCTCTGCCCCTACCCCTACCTCCTCTATAGTATAAAACAGGAGCAGGTAGTATATTCTGTGGGAGTGTATTTTCAAGTAGTCTATCCCAGCCTGCAGGTAATACAGTTGGTGGGGGAATTTTGGTAGGAGGAGCAGGGGGGTTAGGATGTGCTCTAGGTGCATTGAGATGAGGAGAGATATAGGGTTGAGGAATTTGAGGGGCCAGTACAGGTCCAAGATTAGGAGGCTGCAGAAGAGCAGGGGTGGGTGAGTTAGGACATCAATGTGCTGGAAGTGGTGGTGGTCTCTCATTTGCAATATGTTCTCAGTGTGCCTCAGGACTTGTCATTTGGTGCTGTTCATGCTCCTCAGCACATCCAACCTGACATTGTTGCTCAGGAGTAGTAGGAGAAGGGGGAGGATTCCTATAAGTGGCATTTCTTGTTATAGGCTCCTATGATACTGAAATCTGGATGTGACTTACATAGTAATAAAATTTGCAGTGGCTCTGCAAGATTGCAAATAGGAGCAAAGTAACCCAATATATAGCTACCAAGCCCACTTAGGCTGAATAAATGAGAAATTGGTGTTAGCAGCAGCAGTTGATAGTGGAGAGTGTCAAGGGCTAGCTAAACCCCTCTAGAATTTCTTGATGCACTAACCAATCTCCCTGCACACTATGGACAGAAAGAGGCTCCAGAGACAACTGGCAAACAACTCAATTGATTGAGAAAGCCAGGGAATAGGAGCTTTACTGCCCTTCACCTTGATCTTCACTTTTCCCCCAAGTACACTCAGGAATCACACACTAAGCACACTCTCACTCCAGATTCATTATTAGCCAATAACAACACATATGTCACTAATTAATTACTCATTTTAGAGTGCAGGAGGAGCCTCGATAGAAAAATCCAGAAAAGTAAAATTGATAGTTGATGGACTAAATAGATATATATTAGACTTGGTTAATGCTTATCTTCGGTAATCTCACCCTCAGGCCACTCAGAGCCTCAAACCCTCACAAAGCGAAATTTCTAGCTTAGAAACAGATGTACAGAGACAGAGAGATGAGGGAAGGAAGAATAGAGGCACACAGCCACCCAGCAGTCTCTAGCACACATTATAAGGCCAAAAGTTGATGGGACACACAGTATCTGGCTGGGGGTGCCACTTCATCAGTGACACTCCTATTCTGAGATGCAAAAAAGTGCCCATGCACTCAAAAGATGCCAATGCATACATAAAGCACTCACAAACACTGATATTATGGGCACTGAAGCTTACTAATTATGACTAAGCTTGACAAAATCTGAGTCAGCACCTATTTTTTCCCACATGATTTCTGGTAATTTATTAACAAGGTTGTTCTGTTATGTATATTGATTATATCTAGCATTTGTTCCATCTACAATATGAAGTCGATATTAGCTTTACTTAAGTAATATTGCAATTATGTTTTCATCTTATTTGTCCTTGTATTTTCTAGTTTGTTTTAACTTATTTACTTTGTCTCATTATGACTTGTTTGGTTTTGTTTACATTTTGATGACATGTGATTATTAAATATAGCTGCACTATATTTGGACTTACCTTGTGATCGATCAGATGATCAAAGAAGAACTTCTAAAGCTTCTTTGACAGATCGCATCTTATATAGTTTAATTAGCATTAAGAAAGCTGTACACTTCTCTTCTTTCATTAGAAGCCCTTAGCCCTAGTTAATATTAGATACAGACTTGTATCATATATAAGTTGTCAACATCTACCAAGGAGAAACATTGTTTTTACTTGGTTAGGTGGAGACTCAATATGAGCCTTTATCTATACAAAGTTGAATTGAACTTAAGCTCTAAGATCTCAATTACTGAAGTCTTTACTATTATAATTGCCATATTATAACTCTGACTTAGTAAACAACTTTGTTGCTTACCAAGAAGGAGTCCCCTTTGATAAGATCAACCCAATACTTATTGCGCCAGCTTAGGACCAGGCCAGCATCACTATAACATTAAGTAGAAACAATCCTTCTCTGTTAGCACAGAGCCGTTACTTTGCCTAGTAACCCAACAATGTTTCAAACACTGTTGATTTGGGTTATTGTGGTTATCGCACAAGCTGACCCAAAACTATTGTGCATAACAATGAAGAGAGGGTCGACACACATTGCCAACTAGTGGAATAGTTGAGGATCACTCTTATTGATCTGAGCGATTACCTATGCTCTTAAAACATTTGGAGGCTTGTGAGAGCTAAGGTCATTGTACCTGAATCTCAAATAAGATACCAGACCTGAGGGTAGATACTTGGAAGGGAGAAATTTGCCAGAAGAATAGGCATATCTCTAAAAAATACCAGACCCAAGGGTAAATACTCAGAAGACAGTTTATCTGTTGAAATTCTTAAGAGACTATAAATACACAGTCCTAGTGACTATAAAGGTGAGTCCAAAGCAACTATAAACTAATTTTCCAATCACGGCAGAATCAAACTGTGTCTCCCTAGGCACCCATAAACATAGTCTACAATGGACCCAGCAGAGTTTGCAAGACAGGTCGAAATCTTTGCAAGAAGGGAATTTCCAGAAGAATCCTATAGTACCTACTACAGTGAAACCTGAAGAACAAGATTCTACAGAAGTAAAGGATCAGGAAGATTCTACTACATTAAGGAACATGAAGGGAAAGTTGCCTACATTCCAATCAAGAAAGAACAAGAAGGAATTCCTGAAGCCAAATTCGCTGCACTTGGTCACAAGTAACTTCACAGAACTGTCAAACAGCAAATTGAAAGAGAAGCAGGTCTTGAAGAACTTCGAGATGTTACCCCAGAACAGTACACTGAAGAAGCAAGAAGATGACAAACTCCATTTCCAGAAACCCCTGCAGAATCTAGCAGGACCGTCGAACCAGAACCAGTCCTTGACATTATCCCAAGAACTGAAGACACCACACAAGACAATCATTCAGAGCCCAGAGTTAACACTCCAACCTCAGAAGAACCTGAATCTGACAAAGAAGACGAAGAAGAAGATGAAGAAGGAACAGATAGTGGAGAAAGAAGCGAACAGGAATCTGAAGGAAATTGAATAGAAGAGGAAGTAGAAGCACTTGCAAGGGCAATCAACAAACTCAAACTTAAATCCCCAGAGAAGCCTAGACTTGATAGACCCCCTTCTTACACCTTGAGCCCAACCTTTGGACATAGCCCAAGGTTCCTCAGTCCCATTACGAACCCTATCCCCTTTAGCTTTACCAATTCCCCCACCAGTATTGCCAGTACCAGTACCCTACCAGCAACCAATCCCAACATTACTACAGCCAGTACCACCATCACCATACCCACCAACACCCAAACAAAAGGGAAAGCAAAGGCAGCTATCACCAACACAGGCAGTTCTTCAAATCAAAGAAGCCCCACACCACCACTGCCAAGACCATAAGGAGGACCACCAAGTCCCAGAGCTAATCCACCTGGAGGACCAGGAGGACCAGGAGGAGGACCACCAAATCCTAATCCAAACCCCCCACCAAACCCAAACATGGCACAACCTCAGGCAGGATTCCAGCTTAAGTACCCAAAGCCCAACAGGTTTGATGGCAACCCAAGCTACTACAGACCATGGATGGCCGAAGTCGAACTCTACTTTGACTCATATGGTGTCACAGATGACCAAGCAAGAATCAACTACACCCTTGGATTACTCGATGGAGCTGCCAAGTTATGGCAACAGGATTACAGAACTAGTCAAGCATATGCAGCCAGACAAGCAGGACATGTTCCACACACCTTTGAACAGTTCAAGAATGCACTCAAACAGTCATTCACTCCAACACAACAGAGCTTTGAGGCTGAAAGAGAGCTCTATTATTATAGACAACGAAATAAATACATTGAAGAATACATCGCCAATTTTTCCATCCTCGCCTCACATGCAGGACTTACTGACAGCACTTCTCTCCGATCCTACTTCACCAAAGGACTCGACAATGATGTCAGATTTGAAGCAATTCGAGCTGACCCCCAAACTCTTGCACAGTGGAAAACTGCTGCAAGACAGGCATACAAAGTTGTCCAAGAGCAAAGGAGATACCACATTGGAAATTCTAATCCAGGATCTTCAAACAGATCAAGAAAGACCAAAAAGAATAGTAGATCACACAGACCTCAACCATGATATAATGACACCTATAGTCAACCCCTACCTAGACCCAGACGATCTGAGTGGGACATGGATATCAACAGAATATCAAGAGGCATATACTGACTATCAGTTGAAGATGATCGGGAAGCAGACGACAGAGGTATATACAAACTTGGCACAGAGGATGATGATAATCCTGAAGAAGAGGAGAGTGAAGGAGAAGACATCAACCAAACGTATAATGAAGGACCAAGTAACACAGACAGAGATGTCTATGGTTCACTATACTCCCACATCATCAATAATGTTCTCACTGATGAGCAGAGAATCACACTCAAGAGAGGAGAATGCTTCTTCTGCCACAAGAAAGGACATTTTGCTAAAATCTTGTCTGGCAAGGAAGGTTTGGTTTAAGTCAAGAGGAAAGACAAACATGGGATTGAAGCAGATGCAGAAGTCCCAGTCCAAACTGAAACAAGGGAATCATAGACCTTTCAAGTCTAAAAGGAAAGATCCAGATGCCATAGTTTACGAAATAGAACAAGGAAGTGACAAAGATGATCCATATCAAGAATACTCAAATGAAAATTTTTGAGTACTCAGAAAGATCAGGTAGATGTCATTGATCTTCAATCAAACAAAGGATTAACAGTACATATACCAATATTGCTCCATACAACTAGAGCAAAACACAACCTACAAGCACTACTAGATTCGGGAGCTAGTGGAGAATTTATCGACCCACAACTAGTCAATACTTACAACTTGCCAAAATTCAAAATGAAAAAGGCAATCAAAATCCATAATGCTGATGAAACACAAAACCTATCAGGAAGTTGTACTCACTATACAAAATAAAAAATAGAAGTGAACAACAAGATTATGACAATCTCGCCAAGAATAGTCAAACTTGGATCAAACCAACTATTCTTAGGAATCACATGGTTAAAGAGATTCAACCCTGATGTAGATTGGCAGAAACTGTCATTACGTTGGCAAGATAAAAACTCTCACACAATCAAATTAACCAAAGCAAAAACTGATTCCATCAATCAGTTGTATTATGAAATCAATGTGAAGTCTAACATATCACAACAACTTCACAACTTGGCTACTAAACCTAAACAGGAATCCGACCCTGTGAAAGCTGTACCAAAGAAATTTCATCAGTTTCTCAAAGTCTTCAACAAAGATGAATCTGAGAAATTACCACCCAGATATCCATGGGATCATAAAATCGAGACTATACCCAAATTTGAACCCAAACGCATGCCAGTTTATCACCTGACACCCCAGGAAAGAACTGAACTTGACAAGTTTATTTCCAAAAACCTAAGAAAGGGATATATTCAGAAATCCAAATCACCTATGGCCTCTTCTTTCTTCTTTGCAGGAAAGAAAGGAGGAGACTTATGTCCATGTCAAGACTATTGATTTCTTAACAAGAATATGATAAAGAATGCTTATCCAATACCAAGCATATCACAAATCATGGATAAACTCAAAGGATCTAATTGGTTTACTAAGTTAGATGTCCAGCTAGGATATAATAATGTCTGAATCTATGAAGGACATGAATGGAAAGTGGCATTCCGCACTCCTAATGGGTTATATGAACCCACAGTCATGTTCTTTGGAATGACAAATTCACCTGCTACCTTCCAATCCATGATGGATCACATCTTTAAAGACCTTACTGAGAAAGGCGGAGTTATTATCTATATGGATGACATCCTTATCCATGCAAAAACAAAGAACAACTTGAAAGACTTACTAAACAAGTCCTAAAAATTCTACAAGAAAACGAGTTGTATTTGAAGACTGAGAAATGCGAATTTGAGAAGCAACATCTAGAGTATCTCGGAGTTATCATAACTCCTGACTCTATTGAGATGGACCCAGTGAAACTTAAGGTAATACAAGATTGGCCTGTACCCAAGTCTGTCCGAAATATCCAACAATTCATTGGTTTCTGCAACTTCTATTGCAAATTCATTCACAACTTCTCAGCTATCGCACAACCACTTAATGCATGACTTTGTAAAACAATGAAATTTGAATGGAGCCCAGAAGCTCAGAAAAGCTTTGAAAAGCTCAAGGAGCAATTCCTTCAGCAACCTATACTTCAAATAGTTGACAAATCAAAACCATTTGAAATCGAATGCAATGCTTCCGCATTTGCTACTGGTGCAGTACTACTCCAAAGAGATTCAAATGGAGATAAGCACCCTGTGGCTTATTATTTGCAAACCCTTAACCCTGTGGAACAAAACTATCATGTGTCTGACCAAGAATTGTTATGTATATTGATTATATCTAGCATTTGTTCCATCTACAATATGAAGTTGATATTAGCTTTACTTAAGTAATATTGCAATTATGTTTTCCTTCTATTTGTTATTGTTTTCTTTAGTTTGTTTTGACTCATTTACTTTGTCTCATTATAACTCGTTATAACTTGTTTGGTTTTGTTTATATTTTGATGACATGTGATTGTTAAATATAGCGCAGCCGCAGCTATATTTGGACTTACCTTGTGATCGATCAGATAATCAAAGAAGAACTTCTTTAGAAGAACTTATAAAGCTTCTTTGACAGATTGCATCTTATATAGTTTAATTAGCATTAAGGAAGCTGTACACTTCTCTTCTTTCATTAGAAGCCCTTAGCCCTAGTTAATAATAGATACAGACTTGTATTGTATATAAGTTGTCAACATCTACCAAGGAGAAACATTGTTTCTACTTGGTTAGGTGGAGACTCAATATGAGCCTTTATCTATAAAAAGTTGAATTGAACTTAAGCTCTAAGATCTCAATTACTGAAGTCTTTACTATTATAATTGCCATATTATAACTCTGACTTAGTAAACGACTTTGTCACTTACCTAGAAGGAGTCCCCTTTGATAAGATCAATCTGATACTTATCGTGCCAGCTTAGGACCAGGCTGGTGTCACTATAACAAGAATTCCTTGCTATAATTAGAGCACTAAAGGAATGGCAACACTACCTCAAAGGATCAGCACACCCTATTATCATATGGTCTGATCACGAGAATCTCACCAGATGGCAAGAACCACAACAATTAAATCGAAGACAAGCCAGATGGATGTTGTACATGACATGCTTCCATTACTCCATAAAACACTGGGCTGGTAACAAAAATGTTATAGTGACGCCGGCCTGGTCCTAAGCTGGCGCGATAAGTATCGAGTTGATCTTATCAAAGGGGACTCCTTCTCGGTAAGCGACAAAGTCGTTTACTAAGTCAGAGTTATAATACGGCGATTATAGAGTTTAAGACTTTAGTAATTGAGATCTTAGAGCTTAAGTTCAATTCGACTTTGTATAGATAAAGGCTCGTATTGAGTCTCCACCTAACCAAGTAGAAACGATGTTTCTCCTTGGTAGATGTCAACAACTTATATATGATACAAGTCGGTATCTATTATTAACTAGGGCTAAGGGCTTCTAATGAAAGAAGAGAAGCATATGGCTTCCTTAACGCTAATTAAACTATATAAGACGCGATCTGTCAAAGAAGCTTTAGAAGTTCTTCTAAAGAAGCTCTTCTTTGATCATATGATTGATCACTAGGTAAGTCCAAATATAGCTGCGCTATATTTAACAATCACATGTCATTGAAATACAAACAAAACCAAACAAGTCATAACGAGTCATAATCAGACAAAGTAAACGAGTCAAAACAAACGAGAAAATACAAGAACAAATAAGAAGGAAACATAATTGCGATATTACTTAAGTAAAGCTAATATCGACTTCGTATTGTAGATGGAACAAATGCTAGATATAATCAATATACATAACATTATCCCTTTCCTAGCTAAGATGTCCACATCTTAGTAACTATCTAAGTCACTAAGGTAAGTTACCTTCACTGTCTATGTTGAAGTTGGCTTCATCATCGTAATGAGATTCGTAATTGCCATCTTCGTATGGGGGTGTAAGGGGGCGTTCTCCTTCATAGATGCGAGAAGTTCGACCGTGATGGGGACGTCCGTTCGGACTGCGTCCTCAATGGTTTGGATGGGAGGAACGGACTGAGGTCTGGAGACGACCATATTGTTTTCCTCGTGGTGCAGGTTTACAACCTCGTCGCGGCGTAAAAGTAGGGTTGTAGGTTGGGCCGAGGGAGGTGGTGTTAACGGCCATGGATGTTGGATTATGTCGTTCGGATCGAAGTCCGACGGCATCGGTGATGGGGGCGCTGTGATTGCCGGTTGGTACACCGGACTGTCGGGGCTGTATTCTGGCAGATCCGGAGATGGACTGCAGAGCAAGAGCCTTGGCGGCATCGACTCCTTCGGTAATTGAAAGTGCTGCCAGGGCGACTGGGGGTAGATCCCGTCGAGCAATTCCTTTATAAGGATTTCGGGAACAATACTTGGTGAAATGGCCGGGGGCGAAAGTGTCGCACCAGGTGCAATGATATCCCGGGCAAAGCATCTTGATATGACCCATTCCGTGACATATGTCGCAGGTTCGACTAGTACGTCCAGGGCGAGTCGCGTCTCGATTGGTATTTCGAGGAGGCTCGTTAGTAGGCGTTGGAGGGGGTGTATTCGGTAATATGGCATTGTGTGTAGCCACATCATGACGTTGTTGAGGTTTGACGCTAGGTGGGGAAGTTTTTCCTTCGTCATCAGCTGAGGCGCGCTCAGAATTCTGTGCACGTCGCTCTGGAGCTTGTTGACGCTTGAGCGTAGCGAAGTAATCTCCGTCCGGGTTGGTGCGTTGGATGCGTTGGACGATGTTCTGAGTATAGGGACCCCTAGGGATATGGCGTGCCAGGTTACTAAGATGGAAGTCCATTTCTTCCTGGAGACGCTTGTATTCACTTCTTGCAGAAGCGAGAGCATCAATCCGATTCCCGATGTTGTAGACATATGAAGTGAGTCTAGGATTGCTGCCGTAGGCGGACAGAAAGTCAACGGCTGTCTGTTCTCGAAGAAATGCTCGTCGTAGGGTGGCATTCTCTTTATAGGGTGAAGAGTTTTCACCGCTAGTGTCTCCGCCTGCACTATCTCCGGCAGGGGATTTGGTGCCTTGTTCTTGCGATGGGGCAAGACCAGGACTTTCTTTGACCTTGTTCGCATCGTCGATGGTGTTGGTCGGTGTAGTAGGAGGGGTAATAGGTGAGGGCGATTCGCAAATAATAGTTCCAAAGACTGGTACTGTTGGTTGTTCACTGACTTCTGAAGTAGTCATTGAAGCTGAGGAATGTTAAGAGAGATTGTGTTGGTTTTTATACTCTTGAATTATTTCTTCTGAATTTTCAAGATTTTTCTCTGGTTCCCATGAGTCTTCAGTTGGTCCGTATCCTTTCCAACGAATTAGGTATTCTATTTTTGTTCCAGAACGTAGTCTGCGAGTTCTATGGTTTAGGACTGCTTCGACTTCGTATTGTTCTTCTCCTGAAACTAGGACAGGTGGTGGTTTAGGGTTGTGTTTACCATAAACGTCATTCTCAGTTACTGGCATGAGAAGTGAAGCGTGGAACTTGTTGTGAATCTTCCATTTTTGTGGTAGTTTGAGTTCGTAGTTGACTGGAGAGGTCTTTCTAATAATAGTAAATGGACCTTCTCTTCTTTGATTAAGCTTTTTAGAAGCATAGGGTAAAGGGAGATTTCGGTTATCTAACCAAACTCGGTCTCCTACTTTGAATGGTGTCCATGGTTGGTTCTTTCTTTGAGCCATCATGAGACGTGTTCGTTCATGTGCCTCTAAAGCTGCTTCTCGGACTTGTTCTAAGAATAGAGACTTTTCATTGATAGAAGGTGTGTCTGTCTCTATGTCTGAGATAAACGCTTGTGGGTTATATCCTAGGATTAATTCGTATGGTGAGTGTTTTCTTCCAGAATGGGGTTTCGTATTGTGTACAAATTCAATCATTGGAAGTGCTCGTTTCCATATGGTTGGGTTTTGTGATGTGTAAACTGCTAAGTAAAACTCGATTTCTTGGTTGTATCTTTTGGTAGTTCCGTCTGTCTGTGGATGATATGCTGTAGACAGGGCTGGGGTAATATTGAGTTTTTCGTATAGTTTTTGCATTGATTTAGCAGCAAATCGTGGATCTCGATCTGATATTATTTTATTGGGTGTTCCGTATTTCGAAAATACTTTGTCAATAAGAATTTCGGCAATGCCATCAGCATTTACTGTCTTCTTTGTTGGAGTTAGGATTATCCCTTTTGTAAGTCCATGGTCCACTATGGACAATATACAATCATATCCATCGTCAGGTGGTAGATCTGTGATAAGATCCATGGATATTTGGGAAAAGGGCCTTGTAGAAGAAGGGCCTTTAATCGGTTGCATTGGTGGTTTAACTGGATGACGATTGATTTTGTACTGTTGACAAATAGGGCATCCTTTCACATAGTTCTGAACATATGTGTTCATCCCAGGCCAGTAAACTAATTTAGATAGTTTACGGAATGTTTCGGCTGTTCCTGGGTGTCCTGATGTCTCATGATCATGTACACGTTGTAGAAGTCTTCTTTTTAGTTCGGCATCTTCAGGTATCACATGTCTTCCCTGATATTTATAAATGCCATCATCTTCTGTGAATCTTTCAGATGGGTTGATCTTCTTTTGTTTATTTTTAATTTCTTCTTTAATTTCCTCAGAAAGGAAGTTAATGAATTTTTCTGATGGTATCGCAACTAGATCTTCGTTATCCTTTCCATCTGGGACTAGGTCTGGTCTTCTACTCAATGCATCGGCAAGAGTATTTTTGTTGCCAGCCAAGTGTTTTATGGAGTAATGGAAGCGTGTCATATATAGCATCCATCTAGCTTGTCTTCGATTTAATTGTTGTGGTTCTCGCCATCTGGTGAGATTCTCGTGATCAGACCATATGATGATAGGGTGTGCTGATCCTTCAAGGTAGTGTCGCCATTCCTTTAGTGCTCTAATAATAGCAAGGAATTCTTGGTCAGACACATGATAGTTTCGTTCCGCAGGGTTGAGGGTTTGTGAATAATAAGCCACAGGGTGCTTATCTCCATTTGAATCTCTTTGGAGTAGTACTGCACCAGTAGCAAATGCGGAAGCATCACATTCGATTTCGAATGGCTTTGATTCGTCAACTATTTGAAGTATAGGTTGCTTAAGGAATTGTTCCTTGAGCTTCTCAAAGCTTTTCTGTGCTTCTGAGTTCCATTTGAATTTCGTTGTTTTACGAAGTAATGCGTTAAGTGGTTGTGCGATAGCTGAGAAGTTGTGAATGAATTTGCGATAGAAGTTGCAGAATCCAATGAATTGTCGGATATTTCGGACAGACTTGGGTACAGGCCAATCCTGTATTCCCTTAAGTTTAATGGGGTCCATCTCGATAGAGTCAGGAGTTATGATAACTCCGAGGTACTCTAGGCGTTGCTTCTCGAATTCGCATTTCTCAGTCTTTAAATACAACTCGTTCTGTTGTAGAATCTTCAAGACTTGTTTAGTAAGTCTTTCGAGTTGTTCCTTTGTTTTTGCATGGATAAGGATGTCATCCATGTAAATAATGACCCCGCCTTTCTCAGTAAGGTCTTTAAAGATGTGATCCATCATGGATTGGAAAGTAGCAGGGGAATTTGTCATTCCAAAGAACATGACTGTGGGTTCATATAACCCATTTGGAGTGCGGAATGCCGCTTTCCATTCATGTCCTTCATGGATTCGGACATTATTATATCCTAGTCAGACATCTAACTTGGTGAACCAATTAGATCCTTTGAGTTTATCCATGATTCGTGATATGCTCGGTATTGGGTGAGCATTCTTTATTGTATTCTTGTTAAGGAATCGATAATCTTGGCATGGACGTAAGTCTCCTCCTTTCTTTCCTACAAAGAAGAAAGAAGAGGCCATAGGTGATTTGGATTTCCGAATATATCCCTTTCGTAGATTTTCGGAAATAAACTTGTCAAGTTCAGTTCTTTCCTGAGGTGTCAGGTGATAAACTGGCATTTGTTTGGGTTCAAATTCAGGTATAGTCTCGATTTTATGATCCCAAGGACATCTGGGTGGTAATTTCTCAGATTCATCTTTGTTGAAGACTTTGAGAAACTGATGAAATTTCTTTGGTACGGCTTTCACAGGGTCTGATTCCCTTTTAGGTTTAGTAGCCAAGTTGTGAAGTTGTTGTGATGTGTTAGACTTCACGTTGATTTCATAATACAACTGATTGATGGAATCAGTTTTTGCTTTGGTTAATTTGATTGTATAAGAATTTTCATCTCACCAACGTAATGACAGTTTCTGCCAATCAACGTCGGGATTGAATCTCTTCAACCATGTGATTCCTAAGAATAGTTGGTTTGATCCAAGTTTGACTATTCTTGGGGAGATTGTCATAATTTTGTTGTTCACTTCTATTTTTTATTTTGTATAGTGAGTACAACTTCCTGATAGGTTTTGTGTTCCATCAGCGTTACGGATTTTGATTGCCTTTTTCATCTTGAATTTTGGCAAGTTGTAGGTATCGACTAGTTGTGGGTTGATAAATTCTCCACTAGCTCCTGAGTCTAGTAGTGCTTGTAGATTGTGTTTTGCTCTAGTTGTATGGAGCAATATTGGTACATGTACTGTTAATCCTTTGTTTGATTGAAGATCGATGATGTCTATCTGATCTTCGTGAGTACTCAAAAATTTTCGTTTGAGTATTCTTGAAACGGGTCGTCTTCATCACTAGCTTGTTCTATTTCGTAAACCATGGCGTCTGGATCTTTCCTTTTAGGCTTGAAAGGTCTACGATTCCCTTGTTTCGGTTTGGACTGGGACTTCTGCGTCTGCTTCGATCCCATGTTTGTCTTTCCTCTTGACTTAAACCAAACCTTCCTTGCCGGACAAGATTTAGCGAAATGTCCTTTCTTGTGGCAGAAGAAGCATTCTCCTCTTTTGAGTGCAATTCTTTGTTCGTCGGTGAGAACGTTATTGATGATGTGGGAGTATAGTGACCCATAGACATCTCTGTCTGTGTTGCTTGGTCCTTCATTGTACGTTTGGTTGATGTCTTCTCCTTCACTCTCCTCTTCTTCAGGATTATCATCATCCTCTGCGCCAAGTTCGTATATACCTCCGTCGTCTGCTTCCCGATCATCTTCGATTGATAATCGGTATATTCCTCTTGATATTCTGTCGATATCTATGTCCCACTCGGATCGTCTGGGTCTAGATAGGGGTTGACTATAGACGTCATTATATCGTGGTTGGGATCCGTGTTGTCTACTATTCTTTTTGGTCTTTCTTGATCTGTTTGAAGATCCTGGATTAGAATTTCCAATGCGGTATCTCTTTTGCTCTTGGACGACTTTGTATGCCTGTCTTGCAGCTGTTTTCCATTCTGCAAGGGTTTGGGGGTCAGCTCGGATTGCTTCGAATCTGACGTCGTTGTCAAGTCCTTCGGCAAAGTAGGATCGGAGAGAAGTGCTGTCAGTAAGTCCTGCACGTGAGGCGAGGACGGAAAAATTGGCGATGTATTCTTCGATGTATTTGTTTCGTTGTCTATAATAGCGGAGCTCTCTTTCAGCCTCAAAGCTCTGTTGTGTTGGAGCGAATGACTGTTCGAGCGCATTCTTGAACTGGTCGAAGGTGTGTGGGGTGTATCCTGCTTGGGTAGCTGCAGTTGCTTGACTAAGTCTGTAATCCTGTTGCCATAACTTGGCAGCTCCATCGAGTAATCCAAGGGTGTAGTTGATTCTTGATTGGTCATCTGTGACACTATATGAGTCGAAGTAGAGTTCGACTTCGGCCATCCATGGTCTGTAATAGCTTGGGTTGCCATCAAACCTGTTGGGCTTTGGGTACTTAAGCTGGAATCCTGCTTGAGGTTGTGCCATTGGGTTTGGCGGGGGGTTTGGATTAGGATTTGGTGGTCCTCCTCCTGGTCCTCCTGGTCCTCCTGGTCCTCCTGGTCCTCCAGGCGGATTACCTCCGGGACTTGGTGGTCCTCCTTGAGGATTTGGTGGTGGCGGTGTGGGACTTCTTCGGTTTGAAGAACCTCCTGTGTTGGTGACAACTGCCTTTGCTTTCCCTTTTGTTTGGGTGTTAGTGGGTACGGTGATGGTGGTACTGGCTGTAGTAATGTTGGGATTGGTTGTTGGTAAGGTACTGGTACTGGCAATACCGGTGGGGGAATTGGTAAAGCTAAAGGGGATAGGGTTCGTAATGGGACTGAGGAACCTTGGGCTATGTCCAAAGGCTGGGCTCGAGGAGTAAGAAGGGGGTCTATCAAGTCTGGGTTTCTCTGGGGATTTAAGTTTGAGATTGTCGATTGCCCTTGCGAGTGCTTCTGCTTCCTCTTCTGTTCGATTTCCTTCAGATTCTTGTTGGCTTCTTTCTCCACTATCTGTTCCTTCTTCGTCTTCTTCTTCGTCTTCTTCGTCAAATTCAGATTCTTCTGAACTTGGAGTGTCAATTCTGGGCTCTGAATGATTGTCTTGTGAGGTGTCTTCAGTTCTTGGGGTAATGTCAAGGATTGGTTCTGGTTCGATGGTCCTGCTAGATTCTGCAGGGGTTTCTGGAAATGGAGTTTGTCTTCTTTCTGCTTCTTCAATGTACTGTTCTTGGGTAACGTCTCGAAGTTCTTCAAGACCAGCTCCTCTTTGGATTTGTTGTTTGACAGTTCTGTGAAGTTGCTTGTGACCAACTGCTGCGTATTCGGCTTTAAGGACTCCTTCTTGTTCTTTCTTGATTGGGACGTAGGCAACTTTCCCTTCGTGTTCTTTGATGTAATAGAATCTTCCTGATCCTTTACTTCTGTAGAACCTTGTTCTTCGGGTTTCACTGTAGTAGGTACTGTAGGATTCTTCTGGGAATTCTCTTCTTGCGAAGATTTCAACTTGTCTTGCAAACTCTGTCGGGTCCGTTGTGGACTATGTTTATGGGTGCCTATAGAGACACCTGGTATCGTCTTAAATGGTAAATTGTCCTTAAGACAATTATCACACTTGCAGTTTGATTCTGCCGTGGTTGGAAAATTAGTTTATAGTTGCTATGGACTCACCTTTATAGTTACTAGGACTGTGTATTTATAGTCTCTGAAGACTTTCAACAGATAAACTGTCTTCCGAGTATTTACCCTCGGGTCTGGTATTCTTCAGAGATATGCCAAACTTTCTGGCAATTTTCTCCCTTCCGAGTATCTACCCTCGGGTCTGGTATCTTATTTGAGATTTAGGTACAACGACCTTAGCTCTCACAAGCCTCCAAATGTTTTAAGAGCGTGGGTAATCGCTCAGATCAATAAGAGTGATCCTCAACTATTCCACTAGTTGGCAATGTGTGTCGACCCTCTCTTCGTTGTTATGCACAATAGTTTTGGGACAGCTTGTGCTATAACCGCGATAACCCAAATCGACAGTGTTTGCAACGTTGTTGGGTTACTGGGCAAAGTAACGGCTCTGTGCTAACAGAGAAGGATCGTTTCTACTTAATGTTATAGTGACGCCGGCCCGGTCCTAAGCTGGCGCGATAAGTATCGAGTTGATCTTATCAAAGGGGACTCCTTCTCGGTAAGCGACAAAGTCGTTTACTAAGTCAGAGTTATAATACGGTGATTATAGAGTTTAAGACTTTAGTAATTGAGATCTTAGAGCTTAAGTTCAATTCGACTTTGTATAGATAAAGGCTCGTATTGAGTCTCCACCTAACCAAGTAGAAACGATGTTTCTCCTTGGTAGATGTCGACGACTTATATACGATACAAGTCGGTATCTATTATTAACTAGGGCTAAGGGCTTCTAATGAAAGAAGAGAAGCATATGGCTTCCTTAACGCTAATTAAACTATATAAGACGCGATCTGTCAAAGAAGCTTTAGAAGTTCTTCTAAAGAAGCTCTTCTTTGATCATATGATTGATCACTAGGTAAGTCCAAATATAGCTGCGCTATATTTAACAATCACATGTCATTGAAATACAAACAAAACCAAACAAGTCATAACGAGTCATAATCAGACAAAGTAAACGAGTCAAAACAAATGAGAAAATACAAGAACAAATAAGAAGGAAACATAATTGCGATATTACTTAAGTAAAGCTAATATCGACTTCGTATTGTAGATGGAACAAATGCTAGATATAATCAATATACATAACAAAAAATACTCTTGCTGATGCATTGAGTAGAAGACCAGACCTAGTTCCAGATGGAAAGGACAACAAAGATCTCATCATGATACCATCAGAAAAATTCATTAACTTCCTTTCTGAGGAAATTAAACAAGAGATTAAAATCAAACAAGCAAAAATCACCCCATCTGAAAGATTTACAGAAGATGATGGCATTTATAAATATCAGAGAAGACATGTGATACCTGAAGATGCTGAACTAAAAAGAAGACTTCTACAATATGTACATGATCACAAGACATCAGGACACCCAGGAACAGCCAAAACATTCTGTAAACTATCCAAATTAGTTTACTGGCCTGGAATGAACACATATGTTCAGAACTATGTACATGAAAGGATGTCCTATTTGTCAACAGTACAAGATCAACCGTCATCTGGTTAAACTACTGATGCAACTGATTAAAGGCCCTTCTTCCACAAGGCCCTTTTCCCAAATGTCCATGGATCTTATCACAGATCTACCACCTGACAATGGATATGATTGTATATTGTCCATGGTGGACCATGGACTTATGAAAGGGATAATCCTAACTCCAACAAAGAAGACAGTAAATGCTGATGGTATTGCTGAAATTCTTATTGACAAAGTATTTTTGAAATACGGAACACCCAACAAAATAATCTCAGATTGAGATCCATGATTTGCTGCTAAATCAATGCAAAAATTATACGAAAAACTCAATATTACACCAGCTCTGTCTACAGCATATCACCCACAGACAGACAGTACTACCGAAAGGTACAACCAAGAAATCAAGTTTTACTTAGCAGTTTACACATCACAAAACCCAACCATATGGAAACAAGCACTTCCAATGATCAAATTCATACACAATATGAAACCCCATTCTGGAAGAAAACACTCACTATACGAATTAATCTTTGGATATAACCCACAAGCATTTATCCCAGATATAGAGACAGATACACCTTCTATCAATGAGAAGTCTCTATTCTTGGAACAAGTCCAAGAAGCAGCCTTAGAGGCACATGAACGAACACATCTCATGATGGCTCAATAAAAGAACCAACCATGGACACCATTCAAAGTAGGAGACCGAGTTTGGTTAGATAACCGAAATCTCCCTTTGCCCTATGCTTCTAAGAAGCTCAACCAAAGAAGAGAAGGTCCATTTACTATTATTAGAAAAACCTCTCCAGTCAACTACAAACTCAAACTACCACAAAAGTGGAAGATTCACAACAAGTTCCATGCTTCACTTCTCATGCCAGTAACTGAGAACGACATTTATGGTAAACACAAACCTAAACCACCACCTGTTCTTGTCTCAGGAGAAGAACAATATGAAGTCGAAGCAGTCCTAAATCATAGAACTCACAGACTACGCTCAGGAACAAAAATAGAATACCTAATTTGATGGAAAGGATACAGGCCTACCAAAGACTCATGGGAACCAGAGAAAAATCTTGAAAATTCAAAAGAAATAATTCAAGAGTATAAAACTCAACACAATCTCTCTTAACATTCCCTAGCTTCAATAACTACTTCAGAAGTCAGTGAACAACCAACAGTACCAGTCTTTGGAACTATTATTTGCAAATCACCCTCATCTCTTACCCCTCCTACTACACCAACCAACACCATTGATGATGTGAACAAGGTCGAAGAAAGTCCTGGTCTTGCCCCATCACAAGAACAAGGCACCACTTCCCCTGCTGGAGATAGTGCAGGCAGAGATACTAGCGGTGAAAACTCTTGACCCTATAAGGAGAATGCCACCCTATGATGTGTATTTCTTCGAGAACAGACAGCTGTTGACTTTCTGTCCACCTATGGCAGCAATCCTAGACTCACTTCATATGTCTACAACATCAGGAATTGCCTTGATGCTCTTGCTTCTGCAAGAAGTGAATACAAGCATCTCTAGAAAGAAATGGACTTCCATCTTAGTAACCTGGCATGCCATATCCCTAGGGGTCCCTATACTCAGAACATCATCTGACGAGTCAAACACACTGACCCAGATGGAGATTACCTTGCTATGCTCAACCGTCAACAAGCTCCAGAGCAATGTGCACAGAATTCTGAGTGTGCCTCAGCTAATGACGAGGGAGAAACCTCCCCACCTAGCATCAAATTTCAACAACGTCATGATGTGGCTACACACAATACCATATTACCGAGTACACCCCTCCAACACCTACTAACAAGCCTCCTCAAAATACCAATCAAGACGTGACTCGCCCTGGACATACTAGTCGAACCTGCGACATATGTCATGGAATGGGTCATATTAAGACACTTTGCCCAGGATATCATTGCACCTGGTGCAACACTTTTGCCCCTGGCCATTTCACCAAGTATTGTTCCTGAAATCCTTATAAAGGAATTGCTCAACCGGATCTACCCCTAATTGCCTGGCAGCACTTTCCATTACCGAAGGAGTTGATGCTGCCAAGGCTCTTGCTCTGCAGTCCATCTCCAGATCTACCAGAGTACAGCCCCAACAGTCCAGTATACCAACCGGCAATCATGGCACCCCCATCACCAATGCCATTGGACTTTGATCCAAATGACATAATCCAGCATCCACAGCTGTTAACACCACCACCCTCAGCCCAACCTACAACCCTACTTTTACGCCATGACAAGGCTGTAAACCTGCACCATGAGGAAGACAGTATGGTCATCTCCAGACCTCAGTCCGTTCCTCCCATCCAAACCATCAAGGATGCAGTCCGAATGGACATCCCCATCATGGTCAAACTTCTCACATCTATGAAGGAGATCAACCCCTTACACCCCTATACAAAGATGGCAATTATAAATCTTATTATGATAATGAAGCCAACTTCAACATAGATGGTGAAGGTAATTTACCTTAGTGACTTAGATAGTTACTAAGATGTGGATATCTTAGCTAGGAAAGGGATAATGTTATGTATATTGATTATATCTAGCATTTGTTCCATCTACAATATAAAGTCAATATTAGCTTTACTTAAGTAATATCACAATTATGTTCTCATCTTATTTGTCCTTGTATTTTCTAGTTTGTTTTAACTCATTTACTTTGTCTTATTATGACTTGTTTGGTTTTGTCTATGTTTTGATGACATATGATTATTAAATATAGCTGTACTATATTTGGACTTACCTTGTGATTGATCAGATGATCAAAGAAGAACTTCTTTAGAAGAACTTCTAAAGCTTCTTTGACAGATCATGTCTTATATAGTTTAATTAGCGTTAAGGAAGCTGTACACTTCTCTTCTTTCATTAGAAGCCCTTAGCCCTAGTTAATATTAGATACAGACTTATATCATATATAAGTCATCGACATCTACCAAGGAGAAACATTGTTTCTACTTGGTTAGGTGGAGACTCAATATGAGCCTTTATCTATACAAAGTTGAATTGAACTTAAGCTCTAAGATCTCAATTACTGAAGTCTTTACTATTATAATTGCTATATTATAACTCTGACTTAGTAAACGAATTTGTCACTTATCGAGAAGGAGTCCCCTTTGATAAGATCAACCTGATACTTATCACACCAGCTTAGGACTGGGCCAGCATTACTATAACATGTTCCATGTGCCTTCAGCACACTGTGAACTGCAATGGTAAATCTGTGTTTCAAAGCACAATCTAATTCATAGTCACACTCTATGAATATTGTTGTAAATACAACTTATTAGATTATCCTTGTGATTTATTCTGAGTTTAAATTCAGTCTATTGTTTTTATGGTATATAAATTTGTAGTCAGCATTTCTGTACTCCTTTTCTTTACACTCCAATACTACTATGCTCACTCTACATTGAGCTCTTTCAATACAACTCCTAAATAAAACCACAATTGTCCACCTGGCATGGACTTCACCCATGCCTTGAAAGGTTTCTCAACTATGTATGTTACCAGACTTAGCAAATATCCATTGTACTTTATTTTCTCTGCCTAGTGTTCAGTTATGCATTCTGCATCCTATCTGGCCTCTACTCCTCTTCACTCCCACTCTCCTCATCTAAAACTCATATCACACAGAAGTTGGGGCTGAGATGTAAGTCAACTATCAACAGCTAGCTCAGCTATCTGGTTCTTCCATTTCAGCTATCCAGTTGACATCAGCATCCCTTACAGCAATTCTCTCTTTTCATAACCTAGGTCAGATATTGGAGGTCCAATAACTGACATCTATCCTCAGCCCTTCACTTAGACTTTTATATACTATATCATCTGTAGTCAAACTCTGACTTTGAGCTTCCCAACCCACAGATACCAATATTAATTTCCTAGCCATGTCCAAGCTTACAACTGATCTCTCTGGACTGAGTGTTTCCCAGTGAGGGACTTTAAATTCCCCAGAACTATTAGCCATCACCTAGATTCTTGTGCTTGTGAAGTATTTAAGTGCCTATGCATGCACACATGTCAGCTATAATAGTTCTGCCAGTTCTAAGCCAGTTGATCATAAAATATTTATTTAGCCTGAGTTGAGACCAGCCTTCTCTAAACTATCAGAAGCCATATCAGAGCTCCAAGCTATGAGTTAGTGCCAGCTATCATCCAGATTCTTGCTCTTGTCACATAAATAAGCACCTGTTCATGTGCAACATACTCAGCTATCCAGTTCTGAGCCAGTTTCCCATAGAACATATTTATTAGCCTGGGATGAGGACAAACTGGACACCCTTCTCTCAGCTATCAGCTCTGAATCTCCTGCACTCAAAAACCATCCCAGAGCTCCCTGTATAGGTAGTGCCAGCCATCATTCACATTCTCGTGTGTGTCACATATTTAAGTGCCCATTCATGCACAGCATAAACATATTTCAATTATCAGCTCTGGGGCAGTTTCCTATAACATATTTACTTAACATTGGGTGAGGACAGCCTTCTCTCAGCTATCAGCTCTAGCCCAGTGAGCCCAGTGAGCCACTGATGGCTCTCCTGCACTCAAAACTGACCCCAGAGCTCCCAGCTATGAGTTGGTGCCAGCCATGATTTACATTCTCATGCTTGTTGCACATTTAAGTGCCTGTTCATGTGCAAAACCTTAATGCATCTCATCTAAAGAAGTGTTTAAGCACTGGAAAGCATGCACAATATCCCCAGAGGTCAGCCAACACCTCCAGTGATGGCCCATCAACAGCCATCAGCTAGTGATGATAGGGTTCCCACCCACCAATACAGAGCTACCATAATAGAATGGCCCACTGCTTTGTCATGATTAGTCAGTTCTGACAAATCCTGTGCTTTCCTTATCAATTCTGACTCAGTCTGGCCAATTCTGACTAAGCTTAAACCTTGAAATCAGTCTCCAGTAATTACTGGGGACCCTGGTTACCTTACTGTGGATTTAGACCACTTAGACCCTGTCTTGGCCACCTTAGACCTCCCAGACCATAGAAAGCTGGACCCTACTCTGCCTTTGGCAGCAGACCCCTGGCCTTTAGCCCCATCCCCTGGCCCACCCCTAGACCACCCCTCACTTAGAAATTGCTTGCCCATAATTTTTAGATGAGGTTGTTTTGCACACCTTCAGCACACTGAACTGCAATGGTAAATCTGTGTTTCAAAGCACAATCTAATTCATAGTACCATTCTGCTAAATACTTCTTTGTACACTACATTCAATGTCCTACTACTCTCTTGATTCTGTTCAGGAAGTACAATAAAGATCTGAGATGCAGAAGTATACTGGGAAAGCACTAAGGTAGAGTTCAGGTGCAAACAGGGCTATCATGTGTCATGTGACAATGTGTGACATTGCTGGGCAAGCTCATTAAGCCACCATGTTGCAACCCTTGATTTGACCTGTTGTATTATAGCTGTAGGTTACAATGCAGGTATAATTTATCTAGAGCAATCAGGATAGTAAATTTGTCAGCATTGGCTCTGAATGACACAATACCCTCAGAATTTCTGAGCAGCCTGAGTGTTGTTCAGGCCATTTGAATAAGCATCTGTGAACTAGACTCTGCATAAGTTGCAAATCCATTTGAGAGCTTAGAACACGGAGAAGAGGTGCTCAGTAGTAGACAGAGAGCCTACCAACTCTTTTATTCAGGGTGCTTGAAGCCAGAAGAGGGTATATTTTCAGCAGAAGCCCAGTATCATGCTAGTTTGGGCTCTTTATTGGAACCTGAAGATGAATCATGCTTGAATTGTTCAAGATTTCTTGAACTTGGGGAGGTTTGGGGTATTTTTATGTGTCCTCTGGTGCTTAATCTGTGTGTTGATGTGTCAATGCATTGCGAGATTAGTAGAATATGGCATTAAATTGACTAATTTGGAATCTACTCCTCAGTAAAACGTTATGCTCTCAATCAGGCTCTGAGGGATTCTTTGTAAAGGCAATTCCAGTCAGCCCTTGGTGCCCTATTTGGTCTAGGTAAGCCTGGAATTATGGAGATTGTGAATTTATGTTTTTCCTAAAATGTCATGCTCAAGTCACATGATAACCACTGTTTGTGCCTGAACTCTACCTTACATATAACTGCCCATGTGAGAACATTGAAGTCTGAAGATTAATCCCTACATAGTTCACTGACTGCCCTTGAGACTTGTTGATTGTCATTGCAAATGCAAGTTGGACTGCACACTGGTGCCATTTTAAAGGAATAGGAAGAGTTTCTGTATTTGGAGACAAAACAATCCTAGGAATGAATACTTCCTTTCCTGCAAACCATTGGTCTCTGCTGATAATATTGCACTTCAGCACCTTTCTCTGTATCTCCAACACCACCATCCTTGTCCTATTACAGAGGCCTTCTGCTGGATCCAAGTTCCTCAGAAGTATTACAAGACTCTTGAGTCAGAATCATGCAGGAGGAATTCCTGCAGCACTAAGCTGCTGAAGATATTCTGGAGGATACATATGCATCCCATCCTCTTCTGAGATTGAGTCTACACTCATGAGTAGATAAATCTTGTTTGTACCATTGAACTTGTACTTCTGGAGGATCACTTCATTGAGATCATTGACTTCATCAATTCTAGGACAGAGGATTGTCCAGTCCAAAAACCACCCATCATCCTTTGCTCTAGGGATCTCAATGCCAGGATAAATCTTGGTAATGAGATTATCAGTGGTATGGATAAGCATGTGCCTAGGTATTTCCACCATCTCATTGTTGTCAATACTTGTTCCTGCTCCAATATCCAGCAACTATTAAGCATGTTGGTCTTTATCTCTAGATCTCTCCAGGCACATGTTGCATCAAAGGTGATGGATTGTGATCTTGCTCCAAAGTGGACTCCTACATAGAGAAACTGCAACCACCTGCTGTCTTGACCCAGCTGGTACCACAGGGAGTGTTTGCTGGAAATCTCCCCCAAAGACCACAGTAATTCCACCAAAGGGTTTATCCTTCTCCTACAAAGGCTATTAGTAATATAAACTCAAAAGTCGGAAAATGCTCTCACCCCCAGCAAGTCTCTGATACATTTATCAACTGCCTCAATGGCATACTTGTTCTGCATAGGAACTTCATCCCAGATAATGACCTTAGCCTTATCAATAACTTTAGCCATATTATGGCTTGGTGGGACTTTAGCAACTGTGGCCTCATCAACAGAGAGGGGATTCTTGAATGTCCAGTAAGCTGTTCTCCCTCCAACCAAGAGCAGAGTAGCAATTCCAGATGATGCAACACACAAAGCAATTTGTCCCCTGCTTCGAACTTCAACTGCAATGGTGTTGCAGACAAAGGTCTTCCCACATCCACCAGCACTGTGAACAAAGATGAGTTCTCCACACTCATTATCAATGGAGCTCTTCACAGCATCAAAAACTGCTCCTGGTTTTTCATTGAACAATACAGAGTTTGCTCTCACTATCTCCTCCATCTCTGCTTGAATGTAGTTGGTTTGAGCAGCATACTCAGGGTTTGCTGCTATTACACCCCAGTTTTTTCTAGAGAGAGGCATAGGTGGGAAATCCTGAAGGCATTTTCCAGAGAGGATAAGGTGCCTGTTGATGAGATAGAGACCAAGGTTATAGATGTCATCCTCTGGAATATCTTCTAAGTCCTGGTCCTGGTAGATATCATACTCCCAGTGGAGTTTGTGCCTAAGATTGTCACATAAGCCTGCCTTGAAATCTCTCCAGAGGTCCTCAGGTGCAGTTGGCAAGCCAAAGATGAGAATTATTGCAAAGAGCTTCCAACACAACTCTCCTAGTTGAACCTGAATTGCTTCCTCTAAATATTGTGCACACTCTCTGTCATCATCTAATAGCCCTTGAGCAGCACATGCCTCCTTGTATGTTACATGCACCACTCTGTCCTCTCCCTGCCTTGGCTATGTATGTGGATCCTCCCATCTAGTGGCACCCTCAACCACAGTTAGGAGCAATTGCAAGTAGAAACACTCTCCCTGTGATGGTGAAGCAAAGTACATTCTACCCATCACATAGCATGCCTGTCTGAGATGCCAAGTCTTGGATATCTTATCAAATGTATAGTGTTGAGGGAAATCCTGGTAGAAGATCTGACAACATCCACTGTCATTGTCCTGGTTGTAGTCAAACCAAGCTGTCAGCTCAGTCTTCTCCACATTTTGTCTGGCCATGATCTCTGCAGGAGGCTGGTGTGCTGCAAAGTGGACATAGTGCTGATTAGGGAGGTGGACTGGAAGACAGTAAATGGGGGGGGGGGGGGGGGGGGGATTCAGCATGCATGTTGAACTTGAGTATATGCCAAACTGCCACTGGAGGTGAAATGTATTGAGCATCCACATACTCCTTGATGTCATCTCTGGCTTGGTCTCCCAAGGCAATCTCCAGTGTGGTGTGGTCAGGGCCCTTGTAGATGTATTTGCTGACATATTTGACTGATCCTATGCCAGCACTGATTTCAACACTGATGTGACAGTTGAATACAAGGAGTAATAGTGGATTATAAGGGATGACCCATTGGTTATCATAAGTCTTCCCATTGCACACAAAGGTACAACCATTCTGAGGTCTGGCATAATGGGGATATCCATCCTCACTCCAATCTGTTGTCTCCCTAAAAGGCTTGGGAAAACCCTTGCTACACTTTCCATTCACCATGCACTTTGCCTTTGGGTCTGCAGCACCACATGGACCATGTAGCATGTACTTGGTCACTTTTGCAAAGAGGATGGGCTGAGTGACTGGATCAGGAAGCTGAGCAGAAACCATGGAGTTGATATGGTTGGTATCTCTGATACAATCCTCAATCTTGAGCCAGATAAGGAGATGAACATGAGGAAGGCCATGTTTCTGGTATTCAATGGTGTGAACTCTTGCTGCTAAGCCACCAAAAAATACATTCTCAATTATCTTGACCAGCCTATTCTTCTTCTGCTCAAAGACCCTTGCCACAATATCAGGTTGGTCAGTTTCTACCTGTCCAGGGAGGAGATTATTGGCAATTTCTCTCCAGGTGGGATTTGCAGTCATGGTGAGGAAGATGTCTGGTTTTCCAAATTTCCTGCAGATGGCCATAGAATCCTGGAATAGTTGGTTCATCAACCATGAGCTCCCAACATGAGATGATGGTAGAATCTTCTTCTGACCAATAGCTCCAGCACCCTCTCCATTTACCCTATCATCCTGAGCAATGAGTTGTAGACCTTGATAGACCTCAGCTCTCAGCTCCCATTGGTGGGTCCTGATGAAGTGGAGTTTACTTTGTTCACAGGAGGCCCAGGTATCAACTACATATTGCTGGAAAAGCTTGCCTCCATAGAAGAGTGGTGGTTGTGGGTCTGGTAGGATGTGGAAGCAATGGGCATAATAGCACTGCTAAGTCACAAACTGAGATCTTGCTCCTCCTGCTCTTCTTCCCCCCTCTTTGCCACTAGCATGAATTGGAATTTGAGGATGCCAGCTATCCTCTCCATAGGGAAATAGTAGGACATAGTGGAGAGGAGAGTATGCAGGATTAAGCTGACTGATCCTGTGAAGTCCTCCTCCACATGACTGCAAAATAATATCCCTTACATCAGGAGCTTCTTCTACCCCAGCCTCTAGCACAATAACAGCAATTTCATTGGCTGTAGGAGCATTGTATCTTCTCTGACCCTGCTGATGATCAACATGTAACTTGACACTGATTGTATCCTGTTGTCCTGGTGGCATCTCTTGCATGATCTCTACAGCTTGTTTGTATACCCCAGTGTATGGATGGGTGCAGATCAACATCTCCTGGAGCTCACCCAGCACAACACCACTCAGCATATTGTCATTATTATGCTGTTGATACTCCAGTTGCTGCTCAGGCTCATGAACATAATTTGAGCATATTTCAGAGTCTGGCGTTCAAGTGGTAGAAGTGCACCAGCAAGATGGTGAAGTTCTCCCTGGATCTTGAATCAGTATACACCTATACCTCATAGAACTGAGGCATCAAGCTTTATCCCCACTGAGATCATACCAAAAGCAGCATTGTAATGCCAGATATCTTCATAGAACTCCTGCCATTGGGGTTGCTGTCTTGTCATGTATTGAGCAAGAGCCTCATTTGGATTGAGTGGGTAAAAAGGCTCAAGCCTAATTTGCCTCTGTAAGCAGCAGACACCAAACCTAGGCCAATTTACAGTTGATCCTGCAAGCTTTTTACAATCAAAGTGGAGAGTATTACAGTGACTGCAGATTATGTTCATCAGGACCAGATAGTCAGGCTCAATATCTGCTTCATTAAAAGGCTGACATGTAGGTGGGAGATCTCAGGGGTTATGGAGAGGTAGAGGAGGTGGTGATGGTGATGGGACTTGGGGTGGGGGAGGTGACTAGGCTTCTTCATCATGTTCATGCTCATCTTCATTCTGCTATATAGCTTAGCAACTCATCAAATTCAACAAAAATAACACTTACCTCATTCTGATCTTCTTGGTTTTCTTCATTTTCACCATTCCCATTCTCTAACTCCTAATAAAATATTTAGCACTAACTAAAGCTTATCTGGTATAGTACTCACTCTTTCCAACTGATCCAGGTTTTGTTCAAACTGGCTATTCAAGTCTGCATCTAGAACTTGATTAGGCTCATTGTCAAAGTCCAGATCTTGCTGTTGTTCAATTCTCCATTCTTCCATTATCCAATTAATTTCTGCTAATTGTTCATCCTTGGCCTGCTCCTCTAGACATTCTTGTAGTTCATGTTCCAGCTGTGCAATAGCTGCTTGTCTTGCTCTTTGCTCCTCAAGCAATCTTTCATGTGCTTTTGCTATTCTCTGTACTTCATTTCTTCTACACTCTTCCTCCTCTTCGTTGTAGAGGCTTGTTGATGTATGGATATAACATCAAGTAGAGTACTAGCTAGGTAGCTAGAATGCAACCTCAAATGAATTCGAGGGGAAGTATGAGAAATAAATGAGGATTTATGTAGCTACTGCTGAATAATGCAAAATATGTAATAAAACTAAATGCTATTTTATTTACTTTGGGAATTCTCGAACACTGTACTAGGATCCTGACTAAGTGTGCAGCTTGTAACACTTAGTTGACTTCTATAACTAAGATCTTTTATCCTGAGGCTATCTCTGTTTCTCTCTAAGGTCAACTGGACCTTGTCTATAATTGCCCATTCAGTCACACTGTTATGTATATTGATTATATCTAGCATTTGTTTCCTATACAATATGAAGTCAATATTAGCTTTACTTAAGTAATATCACAATTATATTTTCATATTATTTGTTCTTGTATTTTCTAGTTTGTTTTGACTCATTTACTTTGTCACATTATGACTTATTATGACTTGTTTGGTTTTGTTTATATTTTGATGACATGTGATTATTAAATATAGTGCAGCTATATTTGGACTTACCTTGTGATCGATCAGATGATCAAAGAAGAACTTCTAAAGCTTCTTTGACAGATTGTGTCTTATATAGTTTAATTAGCATTAAGAAAGCTGTATGCTTCTCTTCTTTTATTAAAAGCCCTTAGTCCTAGTTAATAATAGATACAGACTTGTATTGTATATAAGTCATTGACATCTACCAAGGAGAAACAATGTTTCTCCTTGGTTAGGTAGAGACTCAATACAAGCCTTTATCTATACAAAGTCGAATTGAAACTTAAGTTACTTAAGATCTCAATTACCAAAGTCTTACTCTTATAATCGCTGTATTATAACTCTGACTTAGTAAATGACTTTGTCACTTACTGAGAAGGAGTCCCCTTTGATAAGATCAATCTGATACTTATTGCACCAGCTTAGGACCAGGCCGGTGTTACTATAACACACACACTGGCACTGGTGTGGTCGATATTCTTTAACTACAAGCCTTCTTAGCTTGGTAGCTACTTTGCTGTGACACTAGATTGAACTCAAGACATCTTAGAATATTTCTTAGATTAACTAGTAGAAGTCTTTCCTGTTAGAGTTCTCTTAGAAGGTTGATCACTTATTCACTTGAAAATGCTTAGTTTGTGGTCTGCACACCCTATAGCACTACGGAGGCATAGGATTCCTTGCCTATCTGCATGCTGTCAGGCCCTTTTTATATTATTTGAGAGATATGAAAATAGATGAAATATTCTAGAAAGGAATAGGTATGACTTGAAGTTGACTAATAGAAAATGACTGAATTGTCCTGGATTCAGCTGGGTATACTTTTATAATGTGATGCTGACTGGTAGGTCCATTTGATTGCTAGGTTGTCATGTGGGTAGCAGAGTAGCTACCATGTGAGTTTCTTTTATTAAGCTTTTATTAATCATGGATAATCATTTCGGCTGTGATATTTTCTTTACCTGAGGACCTCTGCCACATCAGTGTGACTATTGGTTTGCTTGGCCAGTATGGTTGTATGACTAAACAGTGTGGAAATGGCATAGCTAAGCAGCAGGGTAGCTAGGTTTCTGTCTTGTACATGTGGAAAACACAAATCATTGTCTGTTAACTGGTCTGTTGATCCTTCTAATCTGGTTCTAGACCCTGGTCCTTATTTTTAGATTGTTCAGATCATTGTTGGTGCAGAGGTTTCCCTCAAGTCCCAAAGTGGTAATTCAGTGATGTGGTGTCCTGAAGTCAAGGATTCAAATCCCTGGAACAGTTCACAACAGTGGACAGCTGTACTAGATTACCAGTCTCACCTGCCATATTGGTTGACCCTATTACTTCTTAGTAAGTAGCTTTGTAGCTACACCACTAATGCACTATAGGGCTCTTAGATATAGCATTATTCTTTTATAATACTAAGTGTGAAATTGCGAAAATATTAGTATTTCTTGTTTATTTTTGGTTTTCACATCACATCATGTTCTCTAATTAATCACTGCTCTCCCTCTCTTAATCTCTGTGCACACTCTCTTTGCTCTTGCTCCCTTGCTTCCTGCTCCTCAAAGTGTCTAGCCTGTTCATTTTCTTCTCTATCTCTTTGTTCTCTCAATCTAATTTCCCCCTGCCTTTGATGGTAGTCTGCCAAAGCATCATCTATATTCTGGAGAATAGATAATGGTGGTACTATTCTTCTTCCACATTGTAAGACTGGAGCAGATGGTATGTTTCTTAGAGAAGGCATTTGCAAGTGGTCTATCCCAGTCTGGAGGTAGCACAGCTTGTGGAATTTGTGGGATATGGATAGGAGGAGTTTGGGATATAGGATATGCCCTAGGTGCATCTAGGTGTGGGGGAACATAAGTCTGAGGAATTTGAAGAGCAAGTAGTACTCCAGGATTGGGATTAAGAGGTCATCAAGGAGGAGGAGTAGGTGATGTAGGCTATAAATATGGTGGAAGTGGTGGTGGTCTCTCATTTATGCACTCCTGATGGGCTTCAGGACTTGTCATTTGATATTAGTCACATTCTTCTGCATGTCCAGCCTCATGGTCCTATTCAGGAGTAGTAGGATTCCTGGATATTTTAATAAGTAATTGTTTGTGATATGAATGGAAAGATCTACTCACATATCTAGGTTGTTGAGAAGATAATAGAGTTTGTAGTCTATAAAAGAAACCTAGTGCTATACCCAAGATACTCTAAAATAAATTTTAGACAATATTCAAAGTTATAATAAACCTAACTTACTTTACAGCTCAGTAAGAGCCCAAGAATATACAGCTAAATAGAACAGGAATAACTCTAATTGATTTATTAGATTATATTTTGAATCTATTTTCCAGAAAACCTCACATTATGGCCCAAAAGAAGCCTCAGAGGCCTCAGGAAAGCGAAATTTGTCAACTAATTTATCTATTAACTACTATTGATGATTTTCTCATGATAGACCTCACTCTGAAGCTCAAGAAGAGCCTTAGGAATCTCACAAAAGCAAATACTATAGGTAGATACTTGATGTACAGAGAGGCAGAGATAGTGGGGGTAAGAAAGGAGAGTGTACAGCCACACAGCAACTCCTGGACACACCCTATGCCAAAAGGTTGATAGCATAACTGTAGGGCAGGTCAGAGGATGCCAGATGTAGACAGCACACAGCATCTGGCTAGAGGCTGGCTTGTATCAGCCACATCAGCCACATTTTCACACACAATCATGAAATAGGCACCCACAAATGCATCAGCAAATAAGAGTACAGCCCACCACTTTGTCATGCTTTGTCAGTTCTGACTAATGCTGTGCTTTCCTAACCAAGACTGACCAAGACTAACTAAGCTGATACACCTCGAAATTTGTTCTCCCTTTATTATTGGACCCTTACTTACCACACTGCTAATTTAGACCAATCAAACCCTGCTTAGACCTTCCAGACTATAGAGACCCTGCCCATTAGACCCATCAGACCCTCCTCAGACCCTCATGTTAGGTCCCCCCTGCCTTCAGCACTAGCCTCCAGCTCCCACCCCTCACTGACAAATTGCTCACCAGTAATTTTTAGATTATTCAACTACATCTTGAATTTGAACAGTCTAGTGATTGTTTATCACTCAACTCCACTCATAGACTACAAGTCATTCATTGCTGAGTAATCATTTATTACTTATTTAATTAATGAGGGCATCCATTGTGCCTCTCACAAGGCTTTATTTGAGAACATTGTACAGATGAGTGTTTCCCAGTACTGTATTTTCATCAATGCTTCTATTGTGTCATGCTAATATTGAAATCCAGTCAGGAGATTGCCCAGCTTATCACAAATTTTGATGAATCCAAAAACACTATTGTTCATGAGATTCATGATCTCACTGAGCTTGTCTGATCAGACCAATTGCCAACATCACCACATCTGCTATCAGCTTCATCTTTATCATCTCCAACCCTTGTTCCTGCTATAATACCAGAATCTCTCTCTCCCCCCCCCATATCATTGTCAACCCAGACAGTCACAGGTCACTCAACCACCTTAAATTTGTCTGGTTACAGTTGGCTTCAGACTGGCTTGAGTGGCCAGATGAGGAGGACTATCCTCACACACTTATATATTACCATCAGAAGGACTGGACCAGTAAACCTCAGTCCACTAGCAAACATGATTGAAGCAAACATCTTTACATCACCAACTTCAATGGCTCCTCTATCAAAATCAATTCTGTTCTCAGTCAGATTAATCAACATGGATATGACATTCTTTGGCAGCTTGCTGCTGTTATTCATCCCTCCCTCCCTGCTTCTACCTACAAGAAGAATGATCCTGACTTTCATAAACATTTTGAAGCATCCTTAGAACTCTAATTCCCATACCTTTCTCTTTGCTTGCAGTCATGGAAAGCCAGGACAGTTGGTATAAATCTATATACTAATTTCTGGAAAACTTTCAATCACCATAATGAAGCTGGCTCCTATATTGTAGTTAAGGAAGAGGTGTCAGTTGGTGGAAAGGCAAAGAAAAAAGTAGCTGTTGGGAAAGGAAAGGGTCATGCAAGTGCTAGTAGCCATGATGTTGCAATGGGAGAGCCTGAGAGCTCTCACACCACTGGTTCTGGCCTAAAGCACAAAGTGGATGATTCAGCTGACATCAAAGGGACTCTTAGCCCAGCCTCAAAGCATTGTCATCTCTCAGACAATGACCACTCCACAGTAAGCTTACATTGCATGAAATTGACCTTTTCATTAGACTCATTCACAATTCATGTTCTAAACAGTCTCCAACATCACAACTCAAAGTCAATGTGTTGATCATAGATACAACAGCCACTACTTCTTCCCCTCTGTTTACCTCAGTCAACAACCCATTCAATTAGGACCCTCTTCTTCATGTGAGCCAATCTCACAGGTGCACAGTCATATTATAAACCTTGAGTGTGGTTGGTACTTTTGGGCTGTTGCTGATGTTCACAACTATCCCTACCCTCAAATGTTCTATCATGGTGATTGCCACCACTGTCTTTCAGATGAACTCAGCTACAAATTTGAGGTCTTCTCACAATGAGTTGTGGACTTCATTGACATTTACTGGCTCAGCTATGACTGCCCCTGCCATAGGTGGCTCTGCATCATTGAAGATTTCTGCCAAGGTGAAGGAATCTTCACTTATTATCCAAAATCAGCCCACTTTGAACCCCACTGACCTGGCACTTTCATCTTCTGCTCCCAGCCTGACAATGACCCTCACCACACTTGCCCATTTGACCACAATTCTGAATATGACTCAGATGTCTCCAACACCTCAGATAACAATGTCTTCAGGGAGATTACCAAGTGAAGGAGGGCAGGTAGGTCTTTATTACATCTCTGTTCTCATTACTCACAAATCTTTTGAGGCAACTGTGGCTCCAAGCTGACCAGCTCTTCCACACATGTCAACAATCCAGCATCCACCAATGGTTCCAAATACACTAACAATCCAGAGCACATTGATGAGCCAGATTGCATCAATGGCTCCCAGTCACCAACAATTGACAGCCCATTGATGGCTCCCACATCAACAATCCAGGACACATCAACAGCTCTCATGTCAATGATCCAGGACACATCAATGACTCCCAGCACATTGACAATCCAGAACACATTGACGTTAATGGCTCCCAGTGTGCCAACAACCCAGAATATGTTAATGGCTCCCAGCACATTGATGATCCAGACTCCATCAACAGCTTTCAATGTATCCATCCAAAACCCTGTAAACAATATGACTGGGAGGACTACCTCTTCACTCAAACCACTCCCAAAGGATTTACCCAGTTCTTCAAGTGAGTCTATAGCAGCCAAAGTTCCCTTGTGCAGTCTGGTCCCATCAACTGCAATAACTCTAGGCTATACAATCAATGAGGTAGCCTGGGAGGGGAAAGTCTGCCATCTCATTCCAACAGCATGCTACATGCCATCAAGGAAGAAGGTCAATGCCTTTGATGCTGAGTGAGTGGTTTCAGTGTCTTTCTCTGTAACATTGATCAAGTTTATTATTTCAGGAATATGTACAGTAAAGGGTGGGTCAAGACCCACAAAAATGGTACCAACCACAACTTTGCAATATACTGGGCAGGTCTTGATGCTCTCATATGGCTTGTGAGTTGCATTATGTTGTTATTGAGCAATCCGATTATACTTGTACAAGAATGGTTTGAAAATATGCATGCAGAACTAACAAAAAATCAGCAGAAGGAAGACAAGATGATATCTTAAGTGCACCTGTCCCCTTCATAATAATATCACTGACATTAGATTGCTCTTGCTCTATAGCCTTCAAACACCAAGACACACAGTTGCACTACAAAACAGACTTAGCCTGGCCTTTCTCAATATCCCACAGTAAGCTTTAGCTCCATCAACTTAATAGATTCTCAACTCTCTTATTCATAGGCCTACCTCATGCTCTCTCAAGCTTGTCTCACAGATGGAATGTGTATACTTAGTCCTGCAAATATTCTTGGTTAGTAATCAGATTCTCAGTCTTATTTAACTCATTTTCAAATCCCCTGCCTAGTTGTCTACACCCACCTCATTTGCTATTGCTATGTATGCTTGTAAGGAGTATAATCTTGTGCCTAAAGTCTGTGCTCATATTGTTTAAAGGTTTTCCATGGGGGTTTCAACCTCTGATAGCAATATCATCCATTCCTTACTGCATAAGTGTGAACCCTGACTTCACCAGCTTAGCTCACTTAATTCTGAATGTTCATAGATGTTTTTATGTTTTGTTTCACTTACATTCAATTAGCACAATGGACTCTCTTGCTCTCAGCCTTGCAACATGATCCTATTGCTCATGTAAACTACAATCCTGCTTAGCTGCCCAGATTTGTCTGTCCAATTGTGCCATTAAAAGACTTGTGAGTCTTTTGCCATATTCTGCTATAGAAGCAACTTAGATTCTATCTCCAGTTGTACACTAGATGCATTTTTCAGCAGTTTTTGTAGGTGTGTCAATATGTGAGTATTTCTGAGTATTTTCAGTATTTTCAACTCAAGGACTACCAGATATTTTCTAACATTTCCCAATTTTATCAGGCAGCAAAAAATCCAACATTTCTGGAGCTGTATTGGATTATGCCATATATTCATCAGATAGGAAGATGTGTATTATATCAGAAAATGTCATGTATAGCAAGTTGAATGATATGTCAAACTTTCTACCAAAATCTGATAGTATCTGAATATGATGGAACCAAGTCACAGTTTGACAGGTTCTGTCAGTTTTCACACTCATTTTAGGGACATCTGTGAGCATAATGTGATGTTTCCTGTCATATGGCCTAGATCAGGAAAAGGTAAATTCTGTTAGGCCTGTTTTTCACTGGGCACCAATGATGGGAGATCAAGTCTGGGTAATGGCAGACTTAGTGATAGTTAAGTGAAGTCTGATAGATCAGACTTCATAATAGTGAAGTATAAGGGTGTAAACTCTTACACACCCCCCATTCAGACCAAATGCATGGTCTAAGAACAATAAGGAATAAGTGATAGGTAAAGGCTGAGTGATAAAAATCACTCAGCCACCAAAGGTTGATATTTTTGGACCATTCACAATATAGTCTGGTGATGGTAGGTTAGTCCATAGGCCAATCAGCTATTACACTGAACATACTACAAAAGAATTGTATTCTGAAATATGATACTTGAGTATACAGGAAATTGTCCAAAGGACTAGATAAGTTTCCACTCTTTTTATTTATTTTTTGAGCTGAGTAATAAATGATTACTTGGCAATGAATGACTTGTAGTCTATGAGTTGAGTTGAGTGATGAATGATCACTAGACTGTTCAAATCAAAGACACTGTGATATGAAAACTGAAAATAAACAAGAAATACTAATATTTTCTCAATTTCACACTTAGTATTATAAAAGAATAATGCTATACCTAAGAGCCCTATAGCACATTAGCAGTATAGCTACAAAGCTACTTACTGAGTCATAATTCTCAGGTGGATGAACCTCTCCAGGTTCATTGCTCTCATAGTAGTGTGACAGGCAATCTGCCACTTTGTTGTTCTCACCTCTAATATAAGTTATATCAAAGTTGAACCATGATAGATAGCCAAGCCATCAATGTTGTCTGCTCAATAAATTGTTTTGAGCTTCTTGAACATTTTTTCAAGAACACTCAACCAGGTTTTAAGATACCAGACTTGAACCCAACACCCCGCAAACTGACCTGAAGTACCAGAATAATACAAAAGTTCCAACACTGAAGCACATTGCCTCTTTTGTTTATTCAAAAACCAACTAAAAACAACCATTCTTGTAGGTACTTCAAAATGTCCGTGATCCCGCCACATTACTCTGTCCATTAACACCCAAACCATCACCACCAGCAGAATTGGAATCGGAAGAGAGCAACGCAACGACATAAGCACCGTTCACGGCTCCTTCCTTAACAGTCAACCACCAACCAAATTTATGCTCTTGCCCTGTTCCTGCTATTATAAACGTAGGCGGAGAAGACAAAAGAACGTGCGTCAACGAAGATGAAGTGAGAGAGTGGAGTATCGGGTGTGGGAGCCATGAGGAGCCCGATTCGGGTGTTGTGCCGGTAGCAGAAGTGGGGGGTAATGAGGCAGCGGCGGCGATGGTGGTGGTGGTGATGGGGTTTGATGTTGATGCGGGAGTGGGTTGGGGTCTGGAGGTGAAGAATGATTTTGGAGGTGAGACGAGTTGGAGAGAGTTGACAACACCGGGTATGGATACGTTTCCGAGGAGAGAAAACAATTTGAGTTTTGGATCAAGTTTCCATAGCCTGATTTGACCTTCCCATGAGCCTATAAACGCATGTCAAAGAAAAAGAGTGCGTTAGGGGAAGTGAAGAATGGATTTGAGGGTACGTACCAGAAGCGAAGAGATCGGAGTAGGGGAGGGCAGTGAGAGCTGTTATCCAGCGTGGTGTTTGGATCAAACCTTCGGTTGAGGAATGGACCGAGTGGAGGCTGTGTGCGAAGGGTTGAGTGAAGACAGGTTTTTTCTTTGTGGTTGACCAGAGGGATATTGAGCTATGTGAGATGCGTGTATGAGAAGTGAGGTTAGCGAAGTGAGAGGAAGTGGGGGCATACCCGCTATCACCACCAGTAACAAAAGTCGACTCATCAATCATCACAATACACTCTAAGCTCCCTCCCACATACCCTTCCCCTTTCTTCTCCTTCTTCCCTTCTTCTTCTTCCCTCTCAGCATCGACATCATCAGCTCTCAACTCACCCTCCAAAATCTCCCTAACCCTACTCCTCCCACCACCACGAAAAACCAACTGACTCTCTTCGATGATTTTCCAATACCAAGCGGTTTTATCTCTTCCACCTATGCTAACACAGTTTTCACCACTGAGAGAGGAGGTGGAGAGGATCGTGTCTTGGTGACCGAAGAGAGTTTTGGTGTAGCCGAGGATGGAGGGTGTGAGGTCGTAGATTTTGATGGTGCGGTCAAAGGAGGCGGTGAAGAGGGTGTAGGAGGCATGCCGAGATGAGAGGGCCTGTGAGATGCGAGAGGGTGAGTTGAGGAGGGGAGGGGGAGGAGGGGAAGGGAGAAGGACATACGGAGATGGTATCTTTGTGGTTCATGGGTCCTTGGAATATTTTGAGGAGGGAGAGGGTTTCGGCGTCCCAGATGATTAGACGGCAATCACGACCGCCTGAAGTGAGGTATTTTCCGTCTGAGCTTAGAGCGAGTGTGAGGATTTGGTCAGTGTGTCCTTGGATGTCTGAAGAGTCGTGTGCTTTTGCTTTGCCCTTGCTTTTATTCTTCGCTGAGGAGGAAGTAGAATCTGGAGGGCGAGATTTGTAGACAGTTGCGAGTTTTTTGCCGGTTGTGAGATCCCATTTGATGATGGATCCTTCTTTACCGGATGTGTAGAGGTATATTGTGGAAGAGGATGTCACTGCAGATGTTACTGAGAACCTGTGTCCGCGCGTTCGGAGTGTAGGTGGTGGTTGGAGGCTGGAGTTGAGGCATGAAGAGTAGGAGTTGGCGATGGATAGGTGGACTTGGCCAGAGTGAGAGAGAACGTCTTGTTCGAGCCATGAAGAGATGATCTCTTTGTCAATTCCGGCAGCATCAAATTCACCATCGGCTGTGGTAGAGTAAAGGATTAGCCGTGAGGATGAGGTGGGGTATAGAACGCACTGAGAGATTCTTTAACAGGGTCGAGATAGAGTTGAGTGGGGCGAAGACATTTTTTGGCAGGAGTTTCATCAATGTCTTCGTCATCGCTTGCGTTTGGATCAAGTTCCTCAGCACAGATCCATATCTTGTATACTGCTCCATTCCTTGTCATCATTGTTGTCGCCTGAGTGTTCAGATAGTTCTTTGTCCAGTTAGGTTTTTGCTGGGTTTGCTAGGTTTCGGCTTTGATTTTGTGCCACTTTGACGCGACGGTGTTGGTTACGAGCATTTGCGCTTTCTAGATTTTGAAGCAGCAAAAAAGCTGCCTTACATGGTCCTCTCTCTCTTCACACACTCAATTAGAATGAGAAATTCTGGTCTGGTGGTTATTTGCGTGTGTGTGAGAGAGTCGATGGTTACGTGGTAGGGTCCCAAGATCGAATGTGAGGGAGATTCCATTGTCCACGGAACCCCAAACGACGGATGCATAGAAATGGAAGGCAGGTCGTTAGCATGGCCTGTCTGGGTCCGTAAGCCTCCGACGTAGGCCAGATTAAGCCACAAATATGAACAGTGATTTCAGGTGATATTGTAACAGTGCATGGTGGTGAGCATGTCCCTGAAGACTTCCATGATCCATCTTGTCGGGTCCTAATGGCATTGCTCCCCAAACTCGTACATCTGTGCCTCAACAACCTCCTGCACCTCTTGCTTCTGTGACTGCGACACTTCCCAGCATTTTTGTACATATGGAATATTCCCCAACACGCATGAGTTTGGCCTTAAATACCCTCAAGTCAATGGATCCTCTATTGGATCTGGTGGTGAGCTTCACCGTCCCCTTGAGCTTGCCCAATGATCTCATGTGACAAATAGGCCTCGAGCGACTCGTTGAATATTCGATACCCGGCGCATTCCATGACTCCGGTGTTCACTATCCTCCACCAAAATGCCACCTTGGTACCCAAAGCGAATGAAAAATTGAAGGGGGAGTGGAGACAGCGATCGATATTGATTGAACTCTATGGTTCACTATGATTGTCTTTATGCATTCTAGCTAAGGTATTCAATATAAGCATCTTCAATCAGAGCAGGAACTTACAAGAGCATCCATAATTTGAAGCTTCCACTCAGATTTTCCTCTCGGTTACCTCGACCGTTCCTACCATACCGTATGAGGCTGAATGCAATCAGGAGCCCTATATTCCCTCCCGTACTGATAGCACTGAGTCGACTGTCAACCTTTTCAAATGATAATCTCGGGCACGGCTGCATCTGTATCTCCACAACGAACACCTCTGGCCATTGTCTCCCCATGGAACATCAATGCCGAGCTTCTAACACTATGGGTGCTCGAGCTGGTCTCCTGAGGAGGTGCTGCCAACACTCTCAGAATTGAAAGAGGGTCCCCGGCGTTGATGTAATCAAAGGCGACGTGTTCTGTTCCCAAGAGATTTTCTGCGCGAGATTCGGATGATCGATGGGATCTCCTGGTAAATATATTTCTGGGCTTATATTTTTCACTGAAGAGTTCAAGAATTTGAGTGAGCGCACCTAGGATGTGTTCATTTAGCTATCTGAGGTGACAACAGCATAAATACACTCCAGTAAGTTTACATGAACTGATAGACAGCAGTCTTCATATTCACTAGCACCACTACAACGGGAAAGGCTTGGATGATGATGCAGATAGAGTACAGAATGGGCCTTCGCGAGGAGAAGAGCCTTTACAAGTCAACAGCCAGGATTGTCAAAGTTGTCATCATTGTGGGAGACAGCCCCAGTGGTTCTCCCTTCGAATACTCTTTCAATTGACTTCGAGACGCAAATTCGGTGCAGGATACCACACATGAGGTGGGAGTTGTTGTATTCCACTCAAGGGGCCGAGTGCCTATCTATATGCTTGAACCTCAGGTTGTCGTGTGTGGTTATAGAGCACAAGTATGCCCAACGGATATGTTTCTGAAGGTCCGAAAACACATCTTAATGCTCCTCTCATTTTACAAACATTGTGTACACACTCGTCCGTTGGCATAATCCACGCCTTTCCACCCTCTTGCTTTCACCATCGGGGCCCTGTTCATACTTCACACATGGCCTCTGGACAGGCACACGACGAAACAAGAGCGAGCATTATGGTCCCAGAGCATCACCTTTGCCAGTCACACCTTTGTCGAATGGCAGAGGCACAAAGAAACCCCGGAATAGATGAGAAATGGGGCCGAATTGAGGATATGCATAGATTTTCACCTTTGGGCGATGTCCTCGCAGTAGCAGCCGGCAAAGGTGCCCAAGTCCATTTCGTCGACTGGTTGTTCAGCTCCAGGTAAGTCATAGGATTAATCAGGTGCTCTTCGAGCAGGGGAGCGTAGCTGGCACGTCGTATTTCAATAGACTTATTGTCCACAGGCGTGTTGAGGGACGTGGGTGTGGACACGAGAACACATCTTGCAGTGTTAAGACTAATGCGGATGTGTAGCTGTGGGACGTTGGTGAGTGGAGATGCATGAGGCGATGGAAAAATGAGGGGTCCGAGCGTGGTCAAAAGTAAAATTGAACCATCTAGATATGTCAGAAAGGTTAGGAAGAGTTAGCCAATGACACGGTTACTGCATATTCGACGATGAACTCACCTTGCTGCTACCCGTTTAGCCAGCAGTCTATCCACGGTTGTAGTCCTGGTGTAAGACCATAGGGGTTGAAGCGCAAACATCAGCATAGGCATTGGCCCAGGGCATAGTCTACACATGTTATCCATCAAGTGTTGGTCCACGGCCTACAACATTAGCGATGTCAGCCGGGAGAGCGGTATGGGGTGTGAGCCACATACCTCCCAAGAAACGTGACTCCCAACTCGGTACCACACCCTGTCTTTCATCCAGATCATAACCTCCCACTGCGGCCTGACTGGCTGAACATCATTCTATCCACTTCATTAAGCACAGGGCACGCACTGGACATCGGGATAGGGGTAGTGGAGATGAACATCGAAGTTTGCGTGGTGTTGTGTGATGGGTGTGTAGACTGTAGCATGCTGGTCTGACTATATGCGTGAGGCGAAGAGGTGATGGAAGGAGGCCTAATTGGACCATGTGCCATCAGCCTCTGGCTCGTATCTTCTGTCATAACTGAGTGCTGAGGGCTCAACCCTGCTCACCCTCAATTCCGCATTCCCTGTCGATCGAGCCGTGGACAGAAATCAGTGTGTATAAATAGCTGGCAGAAGCAAGACACCGGACTTCGGCCCTTGCTCTAGCCCGATGCCAGCATAGAAAGTTCCCAGTGCCACCGATAATGGACATCTGTGTGTCAGGTGATGCACCACGTTGTTGATGGATCGTTGACATACTTCTGAGCCTTAGGATAACGGTTTTCACTTTTGTTCCCCTCCTCTTGGTATTCCTTTTCTGACTTCGCACTGCAGGTGTCGCCCTGTGTTCTCACCTCCACACAATGCCCCGGCGTGCTCGCAACTTTTTCGTCAGGCTCACTCACTTCTTTAAACAATTCTTTGATCCGTCTCGTCGGGCTGTGGATCCCAATGGTGCTACGAGTCAAACTTATACATCTGCGCCTCACCAACCTCCTTTGCATTTGACCACTCAAGATACCGCTCCGCTCTCTCAACCAGTTACCACCACGCCTTCTACTCTCCCACCAGTGCCACCTTCCACAACTCCTACTCCTGCGCTGTTTTGTGTTGAACCTCCTAGTCCAGCGCCTACTCCCTCGCCTTCCCCTTTGCCCTCACCCTCGCCCTCACCCTCGCCCTCGCCTTCCCCAGCTCCTGGTCCTTCTCCCCCTACTTCATCTCCAGCTGCCCTGTTGCCTACCCTTTCCTCTTCAACACAGCTGTCAGATTCTCACAAACATGGAATGTTTTACAAGGCATCGAATATCACTCTCATCAAGCCTAATCTCATCGCCAACTCCCACGCAGATTCCGGTGAGCTTTGTGGTACCCTCGAGCTGGACCACTGCCCTCATACCGTTAATAGGCCTCAAAGAACTCCTCGAGTACTCGATGCCGGACGCATTCCATGACTCCGGCGCTCGCTACCCACCACCAAAATGCCACCTTGGCACTCAGAATGACTACATCGAACTCATCACCAACTAGGCACTGGGAACCTCGGAATGCAAGGAACCCATCCTCTGGATGCACGGACCCTTTGGCGTCGGCAAAACAGCTGTCTCGCAGAGCTGCGCCGAGGCCTTGGAGCGCATCAACAAACTCGCTGCTACCCTCTTCTTCTCCCGCTCCAATGGAGATCGCGACGACCCTCGACGCGTATTTCCATCCATTGCATATCAACTTGCCATCAAATGTCCCCCATTCCGTGAAATCATCGATAAGCGTATGATTGAAGACCCCACTCTTGCAACAAAATCGCTATCAAAGCAGTTTGAGGACCTACTCGTCCAACCCCTTAGTCAGGTCAACGTCGCACAGAACGGTCTTACTGACTGCATCGTGATCATTGATGGACTGGACGAGTGCCATGGAACAGAAGGGCAATGCGAGATCATGAAGATCATCGCAGCTTCCGTCAACAAGCGTACAACGCCCTTCCACTGGTTCATCACCAGCCACCCTGAAGACCCTATCATCTGCACCATGAACTCCCCTGGCATATCTCCCTTTCGTTCTCGTATTGAACTCCCTGTATCTCGCAAGATTGATCACGAGATCCTAGTCTACCTGACCGATGAGTTCAAGGTGATCCGTGAGGACCACGGTCTTCCCGAGTCGTGGCCATTGGAGGATACCCTTGCACTGCTTGTTGAACGTTGTGCTGGGCTGTGGATCTATGTGTGGACCATTGTTTGTTTCATCAAGGATAAAAACTCTCTTGGCCCCAAAGACCAGCTGTGTATTGTGCTGGAGTTTGCAAAGGATGTTTCTGCCAAGGTTGGGCCAGACAACCCATTGGTGGAGATGGACTTTTTCTATACCCTCATTATGCAACAAGTCCCACTAAAGATTAGGATAACAATCCAGAAAATCCTCCTGCTAAACTCCACTGCCAGGATGGATCCACTTGGTATTGCCTATGCCCTCTGCCTTTCCACAGAACAGCTCTGTCATGTCTGTGCTTCCATCCAGTCAGTCATGGAGCTCCAAGGCTCTGACCTCAAATCTATGCATATACACTTCTACCACACATCATTCCTTGATTTCATGAAAGATCTCCAGCGGTCCAAGGACCTATGTATTCTCAGTGACTTCTTGATTGGGTGTCGATGGGAGCTTTTAGAGTGGCTGCATAAAGTCTGTTCTTGTAGTACAGGTACTGTGTTTCCTGAACCTGTCTAGTGTTTCTTGCTCTGATGAGGTGCTATGTTGCTTGCAGATTCCAAGCATATTATGTTTCCTTCTAGTACCATTCTCCCAGAAGGCCTATTGGGTGTTATTCATTATGACTTTGTTTTGGGTTGGTTTTGGAAGCTTTGTGAAGTATATGGGTATCCATTTGATTATTGGACTGCTCAGTCTCTTGCAGAGCTTCCATTCAAGAAAATGATTAGGTTGCTAGAAGACCAGGGTGGATGGAGTATCACTGGTGGGCTGGTAAGAGACAATGTAAGTTTTCAATCCTATTTATTTTCTTGAATTATCACTTAGTATATAACTGTTACTTACAGCTTCCTGCTGAACTTTGTGACAAAATTATTCAAAAGGGCAAGTGTCCAATTCCAGGGTGCATAAACACCAAGGATGTCTGGATTTTGGGGCATGGAGAGAATGAAATAGTTCCTGAGCAGTCAACCCGGTCAAATGGCTTTGAACTGAGAAACAATCAAGATGTAATTAAATGTTTGCCTTGGTATTTTATCTGTGTGTTCTAACTGCTTTATCCTAGCAATATGATGGTAAATGTTTCTGTGGGTGGGACTTGAATGCAAAAGATCATGATGAGGGGCAACAAGCTGATAATAAGGATACTGATACTAAGAATACTGATGACAATAACTAGTTTAGCAGACATAGTATCCTTGCCCCTGTACTATCTGTATTATAGATGTTTTGTTTATTGAACAGACACCCTTCTGTAGGCTTTAGAAACCTAGATTATTCTCTAAACCTTGTTGACTTTGAGACTTCAACATTTTATATCAAGTTTTCTAAACCTTAACCATTTATTTCACTACTTTAGCTATAAATATTCTGCTATAATAACTGAGATGATCAAGATAAGCAATAACCTCTACTCCTTGAGCCCTTGAGCCTAAGCAGCTGGAAGGGTGAGATAATAAGTAGACATGCTCCCATTGGTAGGCCAATTGGATGTGAAATCCATACCCTGCAATTCCAAGGGAGCTATTAGTATCCAGCAAAAGGAGTGAAAAGAGTGAAATAAAATAAGTAAGTAAGGAATGGCAAGGACAAGTAAGGAGAAGCTGGTCTTTATAGTTTATATGCCTCCAGAAAATGGCATTGTTAGGCAGCAGCTTCACCATCCTTATTGTCTTTTGCTATCCATTGGCATACTTGCAATGCTCTCCATTCCTATAGTCATATTTTTCAGCCTTTCATGTCATCAAGTAAAGTAGGATGAGGTGTTTTTGAGTACTGCTCCAGCAGGATTGCAAACAGACTCTATTTGCTCATTGATGCCCCATAGATTTTCACCCATCATAATGCTGCAATGAGGACTCTCAAATATGATCCAAACATTCTGAGTCTTGTCCAAATCTCTATTATGCTGGTTAGGAGGTAGGTGTTAAGTGTACAAACACTATGGGTAGGAGCTAACATCAGAGACCAGATGAACAGAGGTATGACAGAGGTAAGGTAGGAGCCAGTTGTCAGATGCAGGAGCAGGTTGTGGCCTCAACTTATGTGTTGTGCCAACTACTGATACTTGACCCAGATTTCAGATGAGAGGAGAGAGTAGAGGAAAGTAGCATATCGCTAAGTTGATTATCAGACTGAGGAATTCAAGTACAAAGTCATGCTACTTATATATGATGCAGAATATAGGATTGGATAAGGAAAACAAGCAAAGTAGTAAACAGAGAAATAATCAAAGTAGAGTCTGCAAATTTTACAAGGCTAGAAGATATAAAATTTACTATTAAATGGTTGTCAGAAATTTTTGACAAGATGGTATGAATTAATAAAATGGAAGATGTCAGAATAAGTCTGAAGGTGAAAGACTGATAAAAACCAAAGTAACCAATATGCAAAAGCAGATAAGAGTCCATGAAAATAATACCAAGTTTGAACCATCATCTATTCTTGAGGATTGGCTCATGACAGTATCCCCCCTTAGGGCTGAGCCCTCAAAGCCACATGACTTGATTGTGGGAACCAATTCAAACTCCATATAAATTCTGCTCTGAGGAAAAAATTAAGCTTTCTCACAACTTAATCCCCTTTTTCTACCATGGCACCCAACTCCACTACTCAAGGCTCTGACTCAATGTCCAATATTGATCTGAAAGATGAGCTGCAACAGATGGATGAGGAGAACAATCACAAAGTGGCCAAGGAAGTAGAGCAGATGAAAAGGGAGGCTGAGGAGGCAGAGCAAAAGAGGTGTGAGAAGGAGGAACACCAAAAAAGGAAGGATGAACTGTGGAAGAAAATGGCTGAGAAAAAACAGAGAGAGGTGGAGGAAGCAGAGAAGAAAAAGAGGGAGGCTGCAGAGGTAGAGTGGTTACAAAGGGAATGAGAGAAAGCTGAGCTCACAGAACAGATTCAGCTAGAGGCCGAAAAAAAAGAGAAGGAGAGACAGGAGAAAGAGAAAGGGAAGGGAAAGAAGAGGGCAATGGAGGTGGAAGTCGAGATAGTGGAGAGTCCAGCAAAGAAGATAAAGATAACAGAGAATGCAAAGGTGGGGACCAGGGCTCGAAAGCCTCATACAAAACTGACAAGTGGGCCAACTGAGACCACCAGGGTAATTCAATGGAGTACAGCTACTGGTCCCTCCAAGTACCAACTCACAGAGTTGGATGATCAAGATGATGACCTGCTGTGGATGCCTGGCTTAGGTTTGGCTGGGGATGGAAGAGATGAAACTGCTGCCCTCCACAAATGAGGAAACTATAATGCCAAGGGAGGGAAGATAAAGATGGGCAGAGATAATGAGTGTAGGCAGTGCTTGCATTTGGGCAAGAACTGCACCAAGCAGAGTGACATGTGAGTAACTCCTGATTTACTGGGTTGGCTGATTAATTGAGAACATCACAGTGGCAAGTATATGTGTGAGCCATGCCACACTTCTAAGCAGAAGTGTGCAGTTCTGACAGAGGCTGACAAACAGTGAAACCCATATGGGTTACTGGTGAGGTACTTAGTCTTCTGACAGAGTAGATCTGCATGGTTGGTGGTATTGAAGAAAGTAACTACTGTGACAATAGGGGTGTGACTACTATAGTATACTAAAGGGTCACACTAATGCTAAGATAATGTGTTGGGGTTACACATCCCCTCTTCAAGACTGCTAGTCAGTCTTAGATGAAAGTTTATAATCAAGTGTACTGTAGGTTATGATTAATGCTAATGTCCATGTCCAATGAGTCAAGGGAGGCTATATATCATGGGTCAGAAATGTTGAGTGTCATGAGAGAGAGTGGGTCAAGTTGATCATGTAGGAAAGGCAGATTGACCTTGGTGTGAGGTGCTGTGAAGTGTATGACATGCGCCAGCTGTCATTATTTGCTCCACTTGGGTATTGATGATTGGGGGTACACTAACTCAACTAGTGGTTTGGTCAGTTGTCCCTTCAGTCAGGTAGGTGGATGGATTCGATGCTTTGATAGTATAGTCTTGGCTTGTGAGAAGTATATATGATGGGGTCATGCTGGTTGTGAGCCATTCAGTGGTGGCAGCAGGGTGAGTGCCAGTAAGTGAGTGGATATGCTTGAACATGTAAGTGAGGTGAAGAATGTCCTGTGTTGTGGCCGTTCTCCATCCCTTTAAAACCTCTAGTGATGGTGGCTCTCCATGGCAGGTCAGATGTTCAAGCCATTTGTCATCCAGACTATTCAAGAAGTCCAGAGGTAGATTCTGGTAATGATATACCTGGTTGAAGGTGCAGAGGGCATAAGTGTATGCAGTTTTGATCCATGTGGTTGGTATGCCATTGTCAATGAGGACTGTTAGAACCAGGTTGATATCAATGAGATCAATATTGTTAGAGTTGATCTCAGCTGCATGAATATGGAAGATGGGTCCAGTCTGTTCCATGAATGGGCAAGTAGAATGGTTCTCATTGTGAGCAATTATAGCATCATGGTACTGGTGTGGTAATGCCACAATGAGGGTGAAGAAGAATGCGAAATGACGGTGTACATTACAATCCCTTGTTTGACAGAGCATTCATAGTATGGTGTGAGTGAATATGGATCAGCACTCAGTTTGACATAACTGATCAAAGATGAGGCCATGGTGATAGTGTGGTGATTCTGGGTGATGGTGGAATAGGAGGTATTCTGTGTGGGCTTCAATGTTCAAATATCCTGCATCAAGGTGGGGGTAGGTCACATTTACTTGACCCTCAATATTCATGATAGATCCAAAGTCATGTGTGGGTCCCTCAGATGGCATCTCTGAGAGTGGTAGTTGAGGTTTGTCATGATTGGGGTCAAATCCTGATGAGTTGATAACCCAGCACATAGTTCAATTGTGCATTTGTCTTGTGATGCAATGAGCCAGTGATAACATTTCAAGGATGAGATAATATGCCTTGATCTAATAAGGGCCAGGTACCATATAGTCTTGCATCAGTTGTATCAGGTCTTGGGCCTCACTTGGAGTGCATGGTAGGCCCCTAGGCACAGTGATATAGATTGGGTGATCTTGGTTGTGGTGATAGGATCCACTGGCTTGTAACTCAGCAAGCAATGCATCTTGAGTGGAGCTACCCATGTACACTGTGTTGTTATGTGCAGTGTAGAATAAGGAGGGTGACAATGCCCTGCGCATGTCATTCCATTGTTCCTTGACTCCATGTATTTCAATTTCCTGCCATAGTAAGGGTATATGTCTGGGATAGTCGAAGTATTCCTCCCCAATATCCTCATCTCTGGTCTCTTCTAAGTACAGTCCTGAACCATCATCAAGGATTAGGTTGATATCTGTGTCAGGACATGCATTTGGCAGTCGGAATGATGTGGTTTCCTGACTGTACCTAAATATGGGTTGCCCAGATTCAGGGTATATAGGAGCCTGCATGGTGTGTTGTAATTGTGGAGTCAAAGCTTGTATGGAGGTAGGTGGCAATGGTATGCCAATTGGTATGCTCAATGTGACATGTCTGGTGGAACACTTGGATGTGGTTTGGTTTGGTGTTGTCATGTGTATGTTATGTGATGGCTGTGGTATAGCGGGATTATAGGGTGGTGGTGGCACCAATGCCAGTGTTGTCAGCACTGACGATAATGATGGGTGCCAGGATTGGCTCTGAGCCATGGATTCCAGTTGGTTTGGCATGGTGGATATGTTGGTTTGTGTTGGTAAAGCTATACTGCTCAGTGATGATTGCCTGGTAGATGTAGTGCCTGTACATCAATATATGGTTTATTTCATGGTTTCTCTTTTATAATGCATGGGGTCTTACTCTGATCCTCATTGGGTGTCAAGTTTCCCAACCATGCTCTGTTTTCCATTTGGTTCAATAAGTTGTTGATGATGAGTACATTTCCTGGGTCATGCTCATTGAACATGCTAAGTATTTCGGTATCCAGTCCAGATTCCTCTAGGCACTGCCTTGTCTGAGTGATTGTCTGTTGAGCCAGTGTGGCCTCTGTGATTGATGCTGCACTGTGACTGTAGCTGGCGTTTCTCAGTGGGAATCCCCTCCCCCTCCAGGACCTTGTGGATCCATATGGTCCTGGATATTGTCGGTAACCTCAGCTGCAAGGCAACAGTGTATCTGAGTGGTGAAAACCATCCATGGTGATTGTGTGTGTAGTGATGAGTTTTTTGGTTATAGTGAGTGGTGAGTTGTACAGACCAATGTTTCCATCAGTCATTCTTTTTATATGGAAGCTTGTCTATCCTCCTTACTCCTTGGAGTTCGAGGTATCAGTCCAATGCTTCTAGGTCCTTACATGTTGTGGCTGTCTCCCATGTGGTGTCTCCGATTGTCCATCGTACTCTGAATTCAGTGTGTTCCTTCTCTCCCCTGTGGTCTATGATTGCATCTATGAGCCATTCTTGGTTGTCATGTGTACCGAAATCGTATGGTTCTGGTTGTTTCTGGTTCGGAAACAGACTGTCCTAGCTTGCATGATGTAGTTTGAGGAGAGAGACATGGAACTTTGGATGTATCCTTTGTTCCACTAATGTGGTGGGTAATTCCAATGTGTATTTCAATGTGTCAGGGCTAGCAGTTCAGACCCTGTATGGGCTGATATATTTCAGGCATAGTTTCCTTGTTCTTTTGCTGAGTAAGTTCAGGTTTTTTGTTGATAGGTATACTAGATCACCCTCATTAATGATCAGTTCTGGTCCTCATTTCTTGTTGGCTTGTTTTGTCTGGAATACACATTTCTCAATTATAGCATCATGTACCACTGCTAAATTTCATAGTGCATCTTCTGTGAATTCCTTGATCCCTTTTGGTATTGGTGCTGGATCATTGATTTGTTTTAGCATATGTGGTATGTATCCCACATTCAGTTCAAATGGTGCATATTTGGTTGTTTTGGATATGCTCACATTAATAGTGAATTCTACTATTGGTAACTTGTCTACCCAATTTTTCTGATCATGGCTTACCATAGTTTGTAATATTTGGCCTATACTCCTGTTGGCTCACTCAGTTGGGCCATCTGTCTGTGGGTGGAATGATGTTGACATTTTTAACTCTGTACCCAGTAATCAATGTAGGTGTTCCCACCATTGTGATATGAATTTTGGATCTTGGTCACTAACTATTGAGTTTGGTAATCCATGTAGCCTTACTATCTTGTGCATATATATCCATGATAGCTCTTTAGCCATGGTTGTTGTTGATATTGGTATGAGATGTACCATGTTTGTTAATCTGCATATCACTACCCATAGGTAATTCAATCCTTTTGATTCTGGAAAGGGCCCAATGAAGTCCATTCCAATTGATTCCATGGTTGGGTGGGTATTGGGAGGGTATGTAGCTTCCCGGCTGGTTGTGTATTTGGTACTTTTGCTTGTTGGCATGATTCGCATGTCTTACAAAACTCATTGATATCCTTGGCCATCTTCAGCCACCAGTACTAGTGTCATATGTAATTACTGGTCTTGGTTTCACTAAAATTTCCCATGATTCAATGTGCATCATCAATTATGCTGGTAATCATTTTTCTATCATCTGGTATGCATAGTGCCATATCTCCCTTTATGTTTGGGTAGTAGAGCAGTTTGTTCTTGAGTTTGAATTGCTTGTGCTCATTCAGTTTTGCAACTACTTCTTTAAATAGCTTGTCATGCTTATAGCCAGTCTTAATCCTTGTAATCGTCATGTCATTGGGTCTATTAGGAAGTGGTGCTTTACTTCAGCTTGCTACTGCCTCAGCAACATTCATCTCTGTTCTCTTGGTCTCTTTAGGTTTTCTTTTTTGTAGTATTCTCTTTTTCTTGCTGGGCTTCCTATTGATTCGTTCCTCTGCTTCTTTCATTATTATTGCTTCTTTTTCATGCTCCTCTTGTTTTTCTCGTAAACATGCACTGCATTGTATGTTTTGTGTTTCAATGGCCCTCATTTCCACTACTTGGTCCCTGATTTCTTCTGATCAGCCTGTTGGTAAGTCTTCTGCAGTCAGGTCAATCTGCTGATCAATTGATACATATTCATGTGCTTTGCATTTTTCTGATGGATCATTGCTTTTGAAGTAGCAAGATAGGCAATCTGCTATTTTATTGTATTCACCCTTCACATATGTGATGTCAAATGAAAACTGGGACATGTACTCTGTCCATCTGTGTTGTCGCCTTGAAAGCTTGTATTGTGAATTGAAGAATTCCAAGGCTTTGTGATCTGTGATGATATGTATGGGGTATCCTACTAATTTATCTTTCCATTTATTCAGTGCTTCTAATATGGCAAGTGTCTCCATTTCATGTACAGTGTAATTCTGCTGTACATTAGTGAATTTCTTTGACATGATTCCTGCTGGCTGGCACTTGTCCCATGAAGGTCCCTGTCCATACATTGCACCCATGCCTGTTTTAGATGCATCACATATTAGCCATATTGGCTCTCCTGATCTAGGGTCTATCAGTTTTAAGATGGGAGTCTTGCAGCATATCTGTTTAATCATGTTGAAACAGGTTTGATGGAGCAGGTGCCAATGGAATGGGGTGCCATTCTGTGTTATTGCCATCAGGGGTCCAGTGTACATGGTTATGTTTGGTAGGAAATTTGCCAAGTAGTTAATAAGTCCTACAAACATCTGGATATCATTGTAGTTCTGAGGTATTCTCCAGTTACAGATGTGTGCTAACTTGTCCATGTCAGGGTATATGCCCTTGTCTGTAATGATGTGTCCTAAGCAGTCTATCTTCTTGGAGTATAGATCACATTTTTCCCATTTTAAGTACAGTTCAGCATCTCTTAGTCTTTCAAACACTACTTTGAGATGATTCTTGTGTTCCTCAATACTGTTAGAGAAAATGAAAATATCATCTAAGTAAACATGTACAAATACTCCTATGATATCATGGAATATTGATATCATCAGTCGCTGGAACGTGGCAGGTGCATTGCAGTTGCCTTGCTGCATTATGTGACTCACATATGTTCCATATATTGTAGTGAAGGCTGTTTTGAGTACATCTTCAGGTCTTACTCTGACTTGTTCATATGCATTGGCTAGGTCGATTTTTGACCGGAATTTTGCTCTGGTGACATCTTCTCTTATCAGCTCTTGATCGGGCAACAGGGTTATGTCTTTAATAGTATTATTGTTTCATTGTCTCATGTCAATCACTGACCATAATCTTCCATCCTTCTTAGGTATGCACATCATTGGTGCTGCCTGTTGTACTCATTGAGGCTCCCACCAATTGGCATTTTTGTATTGGTTCAGTTTCTCACAGAATGGGTCTTACATTGATCATGGGCAAGTGGGTAATTGGTAATGGTATTGTTTATTATCATCAATAAAATTAATTTCATGATTCACTTCTTGGAATTGTGGTAGTTTCTCTGGGGCACCTTTGAGGATATCTTGATATTCATCATGCCAATGTTTGCATAAGTTTTCCATATTCTCTATTGAGTATTCATTCATTTTTCTTTTTCCCTTATCTATGGGCAGTTTCTCCTTCTGTAGGTTTCATTTTGGTTCAAATTGTTCACATAGTCTCTTGAACAGTTCATCCTCCAAGATATGTAATCTCATTACATGGTCATTGTCCTTCTTTCTATTCAATGAAGACCATTTTGGGATGATAGGTTTGGATATCTCCTTTAATGTGGCCATTCAATAGAGGGGTATGTACGCCATCTGTTCTAATGTCTGTTGCATATCTGACACCATTGTGTTCCATTCACTGGGCATTTTAGGGTCATGGTATACTCTATGGGCAGACTTCTTTGATGGTGTGTCTCATGCTTTCTTTACTGAGTTAGGATCTATCCTCCTAATTCTGCTGTAGCTGAAGTTGTAATTCGTGTTCTTGTCTCCCTCTACTAGGTCTTCTACTTTTATTCTTGATGATGACAGTTCACAGTATTGTGAATTATTAGTACTTCTTTCCTTCTTGGCAATGCTCACACCAGTCTTATCCTTGTCAGGTTGGTTAACTTGTGTAAATTTGGGTTCCTCTATCATTAGGGTGGCATGGTCATGGGGCAATATGTTCCCCTGGTATTGTTTTTCCTCTTCCTCTATGTCTTCAACTGTTACTCTTGGTGTGTGTGCCTTGTTTTGCTTTCTACCCTCATTCTTGACATTCTGAACTCCTTCTAGTCATTTCTTGACTTTATCTGTGGATCAGTACCTGTGCAGGCAAGTGTTGTCTGACTCTATTTTTATGGTGAGTGCTGGGATTCCTTGACCATTGAACTCAGTCTCATTCCATTCAAAGTCTAGCCATACATGGTTTTTTTGCATAAATGGTGTCCCAATAATTGCATTATATCAGTCAAAGTTGGCTATGTCTACATAGGTGGGTGCAGTATGGTCCCCTACATTAATGTCTAAAGTGGTACTGTATTTGATCATAGATTGGCTGCCCACTATGCCCAGTTGGAGGACATGTGGATTTGTCAATTTGTGGACTTTGATGTTAGCCAGCTGGGTGAATACGGGGGTTATTCCCATGGTAGTACTGCCTGAGTCCCACAATGCCCAAGCCTTGAGGCCCCCTATCTTCACTATGGATGCTAGACATTGCTTTTTCCCAGATGTAGGTTGTGGTCAGTCAATTTTTTCCTTGGACTTTGGAACTGATATTTTCTTGAATTTAGCAAAGTTTCCAGGTCTCTGTCCTTCCTCTTGGTTGTATTTAGATGGTGCTACTGATGGGGCATTCATGCAATTGCTTGAGTCATTGTCCAAATCATTGATCCACAAGTCAAAGTCCTCAACTTCAATATCAGTAGTTGTCATATTGGTTTCAAACTCACTATCTCCATTAATACTTGAATTATCCTCTTCCCATCGTTCATTTTTGTTATTATCAGCTTTGTACTATTTTTCAGTGTTTCCTGGAGATTCAATCTCTTCATTGTCCTCAATGTCTGAATGTGTTGCTTGTAGGTGAGCCATTCTGTTCTCCTTTTTCTTTATAAAGCCTTTATTCCCATCTTTCTTAATGTCCTTCTTGAAAGGATTTGTTCCTTTGTTGGGGTCATCTTTCCTATCTATGGCCTTTACTTCATCCAGCTTCTTTCTGTTCTCATCCTTGTTATTATCTTTCTCTTTGCCCTTCCATTCCTGGGGCTTGATGTTCCAATTGTTCCTTTTTATATTCTGTTTATTGACAGGCCATGCTCCCTTTGGTTTGCGACATTCATTGTGCTCATCCTTTTTAATCTCCTTGTTTTTCTCTTTCAATTGTTTTTCCCTCCCAGTCTTTGATACTGAATCATAGTAGCTAATCATTCCTCTTCAACTCTCATAGGATACAGCATAGTCAAGGAATTCCTCAAGTGTATTCACTTCTGGTTGTAAGCCATTCCTTACTAATAGTTCCTTTTTCATAGCTGATGGTATTCTTCTCAAGAATAGTTCAACTAGGTAGTAGTTGTCTGGGTGGACTGTCATATTTGATGCATACTCTTTCAGGTTGTCATAGAATTCTTGTACTCCTGCTTTGTGCTTATATTTGGTTTTCTTCAGGTTCTCTCAAGCTTCCTGGGTTGATGTTGGTCATACAAACCAATTGTATAGGGTGCAAAGGCATTTCTTGAAGGTCCAATCCTCCTTTGTTCATGTAGCACTCATGATGTGTCTAACAATGAGGTTTTTTGCTTCACCACACAGGTAATATACCAAGTGCATCATTTGTACCTTGTTGTGTTGAATCTCTGGTCCTCCCAGACCTCATAATGCATAGTCCAAGCATACTGTGGTTATAAACCATTTGAGTTCACTGAATTTCAGACTTCCACTGTATGGTTCTATCCCTCTGTCACCTGGGGATTGGTTAGCATTGTGTTTGTACCCTTCAATCTTCTCAGGTAACTGGGATAGGTGTGTGTGTACAATATCTTTCAGTTAGTTATGCATTTGTTCCCAATATTTTTTGGCTGCTTTGCTGATTCCTGGGGTAGGTCCCACTAATACATTCCATGCCATTGAATATCCTCGCTGCACTTCAGGTAGCTGTGGTTCCTCTGACTGTTGTCTGGGTTGACAGTCCTCACTGGGTCCTGAGTAATCTCGAATGTGGTATTTCTCATTTTCAATTGGGATTTTTTGCTGTTGTAATTCTTCTTTGAAAGTGACACAATTTCCCTTTTGGGAATTGGATTGTGTGTTTGGTGATATATTTCTAGCTGTGAACTCAAATGGGAGTTGTGTTTGTGATTGTAGGAAACAGTATGTGCTGCTCGGATTCTTTAATTGACTTTTTATAGTTGCTGGCAGTTGTGGTAGTGGTCATTGTGTCTGTGGTGATTAAAATCCTGTTGTGGTCTGTTGCTGATCAGCATCAACTGGTGGTTGTTGTGCCATGAGTGGTACTGGTAGGTGCGATATGGGTGGTTGATATTTCATGTTGCGCTGCCTGGGTATCTGCATTTGCAACAGTGGCTGTTGCAGCAATGATTTCCTCATTCTATTGTTGTTTTCTGCACCCACATAATATGAATTATAGACCTGGGTTGGTGACATCTCTCCTGCTCCATCTTGTGATGGTGCTGATACTATAGTTCATGGTGTTAGGTGTGTTGGATATCTCACTATAAATGGATTGTGATCATTCTGCTCATCTGTTTGTTGTGTCGATGCTGTCCCTAGTCTTCCTCATTGACGATGTTCATTCATCCCCTATATTTCATTGTATTCATTTTGAATTTGTTGTTGTTGCTCCTGGGCTGCAACATGTGATTCATATTGCTGATTGGATTCTCCAGGCTGTTGTGGTGTAAACAATCCTTTATAGGCCTCTTCAATTGTGGGCTGTGTGGGTACCACTGATGGTGGTCTTTCCTCTTTGATCAGTGGAAGTACTGTTGGTGTACTTGGTGTTGGTTGTTTGACTATTGGTATGGGCCAGTGTTTCGATCCCATGGCTATATATGGGGATTCAGAAAGTGTGCTTGAAGATGAGGATGATGTGCATGGGTATTTATCTTTCCTGTAAGTCATATGATATTCATTTGATAATTGGCTCATTGGTGTCTTATTGCCTGGGCCCTTCCTCAGTTTGAGCTTCTGATATGCTGAAGCTAATTATCCTATGTTTTTATTAATATGTTCACGGTAAATTGGGTTTTGTTTATAATCTACTATTCCTAACCCAATATAAGTCTCTCTTGTAATTTTTTCAGCCTGTTCTATTATCTGTCATTGTCATCATTCATCCATAATGTTCATTACTTCCCATGTCATTTGATAACAGGCCTCATTTAGTTCATCAAGGGGTAGTGATGTCATTTCTCTCTCAGGAGAGATGTTCTGTGTCTGGTTCTTGGTTGTGATACCTTTGGGTGTCAGGTTTTCCAATGTCAGGTCTATTACTCCTGTGGACCTTGTTATATGTGGTTGTCCCATCTTGTGGGTAATATTATAATTTCTGGAGCCTCGCAACTCATCATCTCTATTACTACTAGGGTTAATTGGGCCTCATGACTTGGTGTACTTAGACAGGCTTTGTTGCTCATTGATGTTTGGGGGGCTTTGCAACTCCTGTTCATTCAGCAAGCCTTGCAACTTGTTGTTTGTCAGACCTTGCAGTTCTAGTGCTCTCACTGGTTCTGTTCCAGTTCCATCCCCCAGTATTTCAATCCCATGCCAGATAGCGTCTCAGAGTCTAAGTCTCTTGGCACTCTCAAATACTTGCCTCAGTAATTGATTTGCTCCTGTTTTGAAGTTGCAGGGTTGGCCACTTGATATGGGGAATGCCCTGGGTAGTGGGTTTGTTGGTGTTTCCATGAGCTGCAATGTTCATGGAAGGTGTGGTGGCATCTGTCTTGAATGCAGAGGGGTGGATATGGTGGTTTATATTGAGTGATGTGGCAATCATGGGGGTACAGGCTGGCTATTGTCACAGTAGTTCGGTAGTTCAATACAATCTGAAGATCTAAAAAAGTGAAACCTGTATGGGTTACCAGTGAGGTACTTAGTCTTCTGACAGAGTAGATCTGCACAGTTGGTGGTATTGAAGAAAGTAACTACTGTGACAATAGGGGTGTGACTACTATAGTATACTAAAGGGTCACACTAATGCTAAGATAATGCATCAGGGTTACAAACAGCCTCATGAACAAACATACAAGCTCATTGTCAAGCAGAGGAAGACTCAGGCCATCCAATTGGCTATCCTGAAGGAGTTAAAGGGAATTTGAGCTGAGTTGGGGACACAGCACTTAGCAGTGTTGTCAAGTATCCAATCTCAGACCAAGGTTGTGGATGGGCTGGCCAAGGACTTTGAAGAGTTCTATGACTGGCTTGTCCTGGATGACAAGGTGATGGACAATGAGGTGCATGAAAAGGCATGGGCGGAGTTGGACACCAAATTGGCTGCTAAGAAGAAAACCATGCTAGAGACATTGGATGCTGGGTTTGGGGGTGAGGGAGAGGCTGGAGAGGAGGAAGGTGAGGGAGAGGATGAGGGTGAAAATGGGAGTAAGTAGCCATCTTGTCCCTCCCACTCCTCCTATGTTGCTTGGCTTCTTGATTGCAATTGTATTTTTGTTGCATGTCCTATTTTGTACTTCTGGTGTTGGACTTTGTGGAGAATGAATTTGGTTTTTCTTGGGCATTAAAGGTGTGAATAGAACATCCAAAATAAGGAAAAGGATCCAAGGGAGATGAGGCTATTGGGTGTAAGTAAAAAAGTACGAAAAATTGTCCAAGTCCAAATAAGAAAAAAGCAAGTGAGCCAATATCTGAAGATGGATAATGAAAATATGTAGCAGAAAAAGAACTAAGGTAATAGAAGTGGACCAGGCTTGTCAGGATAAGCAGAATGGAAATCAGAAAGAAGTTCAGTCATGTGTGTAAGTTTGGTAGCAGGTAACCACAAAGATTCTTCATCAGTATCTTCATATCCCAACCAGATGACCTTGTAAAGAAGTTTGCATGCACAACATTGATTGATCTTCAAGTCTACAATGCAGGCAATCTCATACTCCAGTTCACCATCAATGACAACAGGAGCTGGAGCTGGTTCTATACAGTCAGAAAATGGATTGGGTGTGGTCAGCTCAAGCATGGAAATATGGAAGACAGGATGAACAGCATACATGGAATCTGGAAGGCAAAGGGTGAATGAGTGAGAACCAGGTTGAGTGATAATTTTGTATAGACCAAGATATTTTTCAGAAAGCTTCTTGGATGGACAGGTAGTGCAGAAAAATTGAGCTTTCATGAAAACTTTCTGGCCAACTTTGAACTCCAGGGCTGGTAACCAATGTGCATCAGTGGATTACTGGTAGCATTCTTGAGCAGTGGCTATCTCAGCTTTGAGAGTAGTGTGTAATTCATCAAGGTTGACTGTGAAGTCATGTGCACAAGCCAATGGGATATCATGTTCAGGATGGACTGTAATATTAGGGTGATAACCCTTGTTGGTGAAGAAGGGTGATAACCCTTGTTGGTGAAGAAGGGTGATAACCCTTGTTGGTGAAGAAGGGTGATAACCCTTGTTGGTGAAGAAGGGTGATAACCCTTGTTGGTGAAGAAGGGTGATAACCCTTGTTGGTGAAGAAGGGTGAAATTCTGATGGTAGCACTGGGCATGTTGTTGTATGTGAATTCTGCAAGTGGGAGGAGGTTGGACCAGTTGTCCTGCTGATAGTTGCAGTAAATGTGAAGATATTGCTCTAATGTCTGGTTAGTTCATTCCATCTGTCCATCACCTTCAGGATGATAACTGGATGTGAAGTGAAGGTGCATGTCCAGAGCTGTGCCGAGGGAATGGAAGAAGTGTGAGATGAGCTCTGAACTGTGATCAGAAGAGACATGAGAAGGAACACCATGCTTAGAGAATATGTGAATGATGAATAACCATGCCAGTTCTGCTGAAGTGATAGTATTGTGGGAATGAATACAGCCTGTTTGGAGAGTTGGTCAATGATAACAAGGATGGTATCAAAGCCAGAGGAGGAAGGGAGTTTCTTGATGAAGTCCATTGAAATTGAATTCCAAGGGCATTCAGGAATGGGGAGTTGCTTGAGGTTACTGTATGGCTTATGGTGCTGAGACTTGGATCGCATGCAGGTAATGCAGGATTTACAGAAAGCCTTGACCTGAGATCAGATATCAGGCCAGGTGTACTCATGTCAGATGAGTTTGAGGGTTTTATTCTGACTGAAATGGCCAGGAAGGACATGATCGTGTTTGTATTGTAGAACTCTGAGTCAAAGGTTGTTGACATCAGGTACATAGATCCTGTCATTGAGTTGAAGGAAACTAGTGGAATCAACTGACCACTGGCCTTCAGGATGAGTGATGTGAGCAGATGCGATTGGGTCTAAAGGAAGTGAATTAAGGATATCAGAATGAAGTTTCTTGAGATCTAGTATGGTGGCAGTGTGAAGGGAAGGAGTGGAAAAATAAGTAGCTCAAACTAAAGCTGATAACTGTTCATACAAAAATACAGGACAGAAATTATGAGGATTGACCAAAGTGTAGCCATTATTCCCCCCTTTAGGGTAGATGTCCCATCATCTAGTGAGAGCATCAGGCTTGGTTCTGAGTTGGCCAGGTCAGAAACAGATGATAAGGTTGAACTGTGATATGAACTCAGACCAATGAACCTGTCAATGAGTTAGGATCTTTGTAGTGCAGAAGTATTACAGGTTCTTGTGATTGGTAACAACATCAATAGGAAGTGAGGCTCCTTCAAGGTAATGCCACCAGGTGCAGAAAGCCTCAAAGATAGCAAGGAGCTCTTTGTTGTGAGTGTCATAGTTTAACTTAGCCATGTTGAAGATGCAGGAGTAGAATACAATCAGGTGGACTTGGTTGTCATCCACAACAATGGACAGGATGGCAGCAAGCACATAATCAGAAGCATCAGTCTCAATGATGATTTGGGCATTGGGTATCCAGTGAGTGAGGATAGGAGCAGTGGTGAACGCTTCTTTGAGGGATTTAAAAGCTTTGTGACACTGTTTGTTGAAGTTCCACTTAGATGCTTTTCAGATGAGGCACATAAGTAGGACGATGATATCAGAATAGTTGTAAATAAAGTGTTGATAGAAATTGGCAAAACTGAGAAAAGACTGTATGTCTTTGACTTTCTTCAGTTCAGGCCACTCCTGGATGATTTTGATCTTGTCATCCAACATTTTGAAATCATCTGGTGAGAGGATATACCTGAGGTATTCAACAGAATTGGAATGGAACTCACATTTTTCTGCTTTAGCATACAGGCCATGCTTACAGAGCCACTTGAGGACATCTCAAACATGTTTCTTGTGTATGTCGAGGTCATCAGAGTAGATGAGGATGTCATCGAGATAAGGTAGACAACATCAAGATTTAGCACCTTATGTAAGCACATTGATAGACACCCAAAGTGGCAAAATATCGCATTCTAGGTACACTTGGAGGGGTGCTTATGTTGACAGTACTTGACTGCTATCTGAGAACCTCTCTACATACTCCTGGCGAAGCTCCCTTGCAATTTCTGGAGGAAGTATGCGATGACCATGATACTTCCTATTTGCCCACACTGCTTCTGGGCCTGTTAAGCCTTGAGAATAAGTATAAATAAATCATGCCACCCTATTTGCGTATCTTATCAATAATCACATTATCAGTAATTATATTCAATGCCATTGTCATGAAGGAAGCTTACTGCTGTATCTGGAGCAAAGGGACATCATCCAGGCAGCTCTTGACAAGTGCCTCCATCCCCTCTAAATCATCAGTCTTCAGAGAATTTCTGTACCGCAGCTTAGCTGCACCCCAATACTGCTCAATGAAATTGAGCTCACAATGATATTTTGGGTAAAAGTCACAGATGTGGCCTTGAGACGTGATGAGTTCTTCGAGCTGGGACTTCTGATTAACAAAATCAGGCTGGCAAAACAGTAACCAATGGCAGCAGCAGTCAGTGCAGCCTGGTTCACACTTGAATCCCTCACACTGGGCAAGCAGCTCCCCATTAGCTGGCCAAAGTCCCCACTCTTTGATGATGAGCTCCATTCCCTTGAACCACCCTGGTGTAGTTGGATGATCATCTGGAAAATACAAGTCCTGGTAGATAGAAACACCATCTTTCTCAAAAGAGGTTGATCGCATTTTTGGGCCATCTTTACAGTGACACCATGTTTCATGAGGAAATTTTGGCATCTGTTGAGCTGAAAGAGCATCTGCAGCTCAGCACTGGTGACTTGGAGCATTATCAAAAAGAAAAAGGCCAGTCACAAACCCATTTGTTTTTTCCTCAAAAATGTTGATTGCCTTATCAGCCTGAGCCAACAGATCTTCACCAGTAAAATACCCATCCCAGTTTTTCCCTGCTTTGAAAAAAATACGCGCTTCCCTGCAAAGTCAGGAGTTAGAAGTGTTCTGTTGAGATGTCCAAAAATAAAACTTCTCACTCTCCTGCATGCACCAAGCATCCCCAATCAGGTGTCAGAAATTCTGAAACCATGATTGATGGTCCTTCTCCCTTCTTCTCAGTTGATGACTGCTCTCCTTTGTGACCCCATTTCGACCTTCTGTGATCATTCCCATAAAAAGTTGATTCATCATGGGTGAGGGGAATCAACTGGAACCGACCCACTTGTTCAACTGGAAAGCCTTTTGGTGGTGGTGTTGCATTGCCATTGTTATCATAGAGAAACATCCACAGTTTGTACTCCTCCTTCCATCACTTAATAAAACCTTTCCTGTACTCAACAATATCCTCACACTCATGTCCATCAACATACATCCCATTTTGCTTTCAGGTGTACCACTAATTGAGCCGATGGAGCCATTGTTGAGCCGTGTGGAGTGTGATGCTTTTGGGAACCTTCAAGCCAAACCACTGCTGAACTTCAGATGTTGAGACATATTCAACAATGTCTTCAGCCCATATGTATCCATTTTTTGCTCTTGTGATCAGGTATAACTGCAGTTCAGATGAGAAGTCTTTGTCATCAATGACTGATGGGACAAGTGCAGTGCCACAATTGTAAAGTGGGAGACTTTGTTTATGAAGGTATTCATATATCCACATCCATATAGTGCATGCATGACTGACACTCTTTCCTGAAGCCTTGGCCACAAGAACAGATGCTTCCTGCCAGGTGTAGCTCAGCTCGGTATCAAGATAGAAGTTCAGGGCTGAGATCATGGTCATGAGACAAGTTCGGATGAGTGGTGTAAGCTTCTTGTCCTTGGACAGCAAGGTAACCTTGATTCTGACTTGCCAGAGTCTAGGAAAGTCCTTGTAACACATCTGGTTCAAGGACTTGTCCATCTCTGTCTCCAGACTGTCATCAATGGGTATGTTTCGATTTTTCATGTCATCAAGGATGGTTTTGATACATTCTTTTGCCTCTAGGACTCGTTTATCACCCTTATGAAGAGAATTTTGAATGTAATCCATCTTTGGTTCGAGTTTCTGGAATAATGTGAGCCGAAAACACTGTAGAAACACCTCTCTTACTCACATCTACCTTTTCTTCTCCAAAAATCCGCTCCACATGTTCCTCAATACTCTCTTCATCCACTTCTTCTGTGGTTTTGTCATCTCCATCACTCTGGACCTCCTCCTGGTCCTTTGGCTCGTCCGATTGAGGGCTTTTTTGCTCTGGAAGGATGAGATATTCATTGATGAGCTTGAGCCCTCCTTCCACTAATTTTCGACGTTTTGCGGCCCAATCTCGCTTTGTTCTATCGGAGTTTCCAGTATAATGTCGAGGTCTCTTTGGCCCTTGTGCCTGCAGGTCTTTTTCTGCCTTTTGTGCCACTTGGAATGCCACCTGCAAGGTTGCTGCAAAACTCCGGACCTCATCCTCTGTTTTCTCCTCTCCAGCCTCCAACTCTTCACCATCTTCGTCATCAAGATCTATAATACCCCTAGGATTTCCTCTAACATCCATTTGTGGTTTGAAAACTGTTTCTAAGGTGTCGAAGATTTGGTTATCTGCTGCAGAGGGGGAGGACAAGAGAGTTGGAGCATCTTGGGAAGGAGGAGCCGCATTTTTGATGCATTTCCATCCATAATTGGCCTTAGAAAGGTTGTTTATGCGTGCTCTATGAGCTTTGAAACAATTTCCCATTACTCTGTGGGCAGAAATGCGAAATATATTCTGTTTTTTGTTGGTGCCCTTGCTCTTCCCCCAGCCACAAAGTGGTCACGTGAATGCTTACATAAGCGGCAAAATATCATGGATCTCAAACCCTCACTGGCCTCAGCCTTTGTCAAACGAACGATTAAGGTAGACTGTGCACTTTTGGTTTTAAAGAGAAAAAAATTAAATAATAATTTATATACAGCATTATCTTGGAAACCAGCTCCTAGGAACTATTACTATAAACTCTATCTGTCATCCCCAGGGATTATTTTGTCTCAAACTTGGTTTGTGTTGTCACAATTAAGCTCGTCGTTGAGAGTAAAAGTTGCTTACATAACACGTGTGTATTTCTGATGTCGTCTACCTTAGACCATGATGCAGACATCGAGGAGGTCAGAAAAGATATCATTCATGAACCACTGGAAGGCTGCAGGTGCATTGGTGAGTCTGAAAGGCATAACCAGCCATTCAAAGGATCCATAGTAGGTCCTGAAAGCTATTTTCCATTCATCTCCTTCAGCAATCCAAACAAGGTGATAAGTGTGTTTTTGGTCTATCTTGGTGTAGATGCAGGCTTTGTGAGGGGAGTCAAGTAGGTCAGAAATGAGCGGGAGTGGGTAGCAATCCTTCTTGGTGATGCAATTAAGGCCACAGAAATTGACACAAAGTTGTAATGAACTGTCTTTCTTCCGAATGAAGAGAATGGGTGTGCCATGAGGTGAGGAAGTGGGGCAGATAAATCCAATGGATAGGTGTTCATTGATAAATTCATGGAGTGACTCAAGCTCAGATGGAGATAAAGAATAGATAGTGCCAATGGGAGGTTGAGCACCCTCTTCAATATTAATTTTGAGATCATAAGGGCAATGTGGTGCAAGGCTATCAGTGCAAGCTTTGCTGAACACATCAGTGAATTCATGATATTTGTCAGGCACTTGTGAAAGGTCAATTGACTTGTCAGAAATCTGAGCCAAATTGGTGGAAGCAGAAGGCAAGCTGAGATTGAGGCAGAAGTTTACTGAACCAGGAAGGTGTGAAGCACAAATGTATGCAGCAGCATTGATGATAGAAATGTGAGGAGCTGTTGCAGTACCAGGAGTAGACATAGAAGTCCCAGAAGATGGTGAATTCAGAGGAGGAGTGTCAGCTATCAGGCTAGGAGTGGGTGATGATGTAGGAGCTGCTATGGGAGCAGATGCGATGTGGGCAGAAGGAGCAAGATTATCCTGCAAATGTGATTGGAAAGATATCCTGTTCAAAACCCAGTCAATCAATGGATTGTAGCAGGTGAGCCAGTTGTGTCCTAGTACCACAGAGCAGAAAGAATTGAGCTGAGTGACATAAAAGTCAAGAGTTATAGATTCACTGGTAGAGAAAGTAACAGGAAGGTTCACAAGTTCAGTAATATAACTATTCGACAATCTGTCAAATAGACAAAGCTCAATAGGAGGTAAAGGTGAAGTTGGAAGAGAGTGGGTGCAGACAAAATTAGAATCTATGAAACAATGAGTGGAGCCAGATTCAACAAGAGCACAAAACAGTATCCATTGGATATTATCAGATGAACAAATGAGAGAAGAAGTGAGGGAAGTGATAAGAAAATTCAGGTCAGAAAGAGCAGACACATTGAGGTGGAGGAGACTCTCTGGTGCATGGATGAGCTCAATGTGACCCCCAGTGTGTGCAGAGTCCTGAGGGTCACCCTCAATTTTTCCGGACTCTTGTCAGAGTCCTTGGGTGGAGCTGCCTTGACCTTGTGGATCTTGGCCCAATTGTTTCTTGTGGCAATTTTTGACCTTGTGGCATTTGCTGCCACAGAATAGACAGAGATCTTCATTAAGACATCATTTCCACTCCTTGGGTGTCAGTTTGCCATTTTGGCCAAGTTTACTAGAGAGGTCAAATTTCAGCATAGGGCATTGGTTACTGGATGTGGATGGAGCAGGGGTGTTGGATCTGGTTGATGGAGCCTGCAACTGATTGCGGTTGCTGTTGTTGTTGCTATTACTGTTGTTGTCTTGATTGTTGATGCTGTTGTTGTTGCTAGGTTGAGACTGGCTGCATGATGGATTCAGGTTGGAAGGATTGGAGGTTGAGGGCTTGTTGGGCTGCCTTCAACTGAGAGAATCAGCAGCATCCTTCTCTGCAGTGCAGGTACAAACACATTCATGGTCATACTCCCAGTAGCATCTGTCATAAATGATAGCCAAATGGTGCATTTCTTCGAAGCTAGTAGGTTTGGCCTGCTTATGAGTGCTGAGAGGGTCTTGGATGTGGTTTGGAAGTCCCTTGTAGTAACAGTGACAGAGAACCTCATTGTTCCAACTGAGTTGGGAGGCATGTTTGAGGAACTCTACATTGTAGGTGGCAATCTTGTCACCCAGTTTCATATGAAGGGTATCAAGCATCTCAGCTGCTTCTCCCTTTGGATTGGCAATGCCAAAATGTGTATGGAGCTTGCAGACAAATGCATTCCAATTGTTGAACCAGTCATGGAAGATACCCTGTTCTTCCTGAGTGAGGCCGACCTTGAACCAGTCAAGCACAACACTGGTAAGGTAGGTCATGGCAAAATCGACTTTCTGATTGTCATGCTGGAACTGTGTGGGGTTGGCTTGGAAATATAGATGGCATTGGATTAGGAAAGTATTGAGTTTTTCAGGGTCAGAGCCACTGAAAGTGTCTGGGAGGCAAGCCTTATTGACATGAGTCTAGTTGGCTTGTGTAGCTGCTTGGTGATCAAGATTGTCAGCAAGCCTACCCAAGGCATTGGCTAGACAATCATTGTTGGGATTCTGTTGGGGAGCTCAGAGATGAGGTGCCTGTCAAGGAGGAAGAGGCTTGTCATCAGAAGAGTGGGAAGGGTCTTCAGGATCATTATTGTCAGGGTCACCAGGACCACTGGGAGAGCTATTATAGACAGGTTCATCATCTTCATCATTGCTGTCATGGCCCATAGATTGATTATTGGCATAGTCTGGACCATCTGAGTCACCCAGTTCTGAGGGATCAGATGGATCTCTGTCAGATGGCAGACTGCCTGGAGGGGCAGGAATTCTGGGAGGATGGATATTTTGAAAGCAACAAGGAGATAGTTGAGAAGAGCTAGCAGAGCAAGGAGTTTCTGGGAGATTAGGATTAAGACAATGTGAATGGCAAGCATGGATACTGATACAAGGACTATTGTTGGTCAGATGAGAAGAGCTTGGGATAGGTGGAGGAGTGTGAGAGTGTTTCCACTCTGGTTGTGTAATGGTAGAGGTCTTGCCCTTGATAGTGTGGGTGTTGACCATGATGACAGAAGTGTGAGTGTGACAGTAGAATCTGAGTCTGATAATACTGTTAAGCATGCAAACACTATGGGTGGGAGCTGATGTCAGAGACTGGGTGAACAGAGGTGTAACAGAGGTAAGGTAGGAGCCAGTTGTCAGATGTGGGAGCAGGTCATGGCCTCAACTTATGTGTTGTGCCAACTACTGACACTTGACCCAGATTTTAGATGAGAGGAGAGAGCAGAGGACGAATAGAGAGTAGAGGAAAGTAGCATATCACTAAGCTGATTATCAGACTGAGGAATTCAAGTACAAAGTTGTGCTACTTATATATGATGTGAAATATAGGATCAGATAAGGAAAACAAGCAAAGTAGTAAATGGAGAAATAATTAAAGTAGAGTCTGCAAATTTTACAAGGCTAGAAGATATAAAATTTACTATTAAACAGTTGTCAGAAAATTTTGACAAGATGGTATGAATTAATAAAATGGAAGATATCAGAATAAGTCTGAAGGTGAAAGACCAATAAAAACCAAAGTAACCAATATGCAAAAGCAGATAAGAGTTCATGAAAATAATACCAAGTTCAAACTGTCATCTGTTCTTGAGAATTGGCTTGTGACAGTGGGACAGTGAGTGCAAGAATAGAAAGGGAGGATGGCTTATCTTTCTTGATTGTTATCTAGGTGGACTTACTAAATTGGATAAGTAAATCTCACATGTGATTGCTCAGGGTGGGATATTCCAGCTTAGAGCAAGTGTTTTTATCTAGAAGGGGAGTCAAGAGGCCTCTCTCAGATTAAAGTTTATAGCAGGAGTAGTTTAAAGATCTGATGATTTGAAAAGCTAATATGATCACTGGCACCTTCAGCTTGTCCATTTTCATGAGTTTAGAACCATTTAGAACTTTGGTTTATTGTTTTAAATGCTACAGAATGGCTTCCAATATATGACATATGTGTTTAATCAATACACAAGACCATTCCAATCTATTTATGTATATCAGCTGATAATATCAGAAAAGCACTTTAGTTGGCTTACATAGACTGAGAGTTCTAACATCTGCTTTCAAAACAATATCATCTCTTAAAATGCACTTTTAAGGTGTTTAAGGTATTTAAGAGAAAATTAAGCAAAATGCTGTTTTCCTGATGTTGAGATTCAATCTCAATGACACATATATTGCAAAGGTTGTCCCTATCAGGGTCAATTCTATAATTGGCATGTACATAATCCCCAGGTGGATGAACCTCTCCAGATTCATCACTCTCATAATAGTGTGACAGGCAGTCTGCCACTTTGTTGTTCTCACCTCTAATATAAGTTATATCAAAGTTGAAACATGATAGATAGCCAAGCCATCAATGTTGTCTGCTCAATAAATTGTTTTGAGTTTCTTGAACATTTTTTCAAGAACACTCAACCAGGTTTTAACATACCAGACTCAAACCCAACACCCCGTAAACTGACCTGAAGTACCAGAATAATACGAAAGTTCAAACACTGAAGCACATTGCCTCTTTTGTTTATTCAATAACCAACTAAAAACAACCATTCTTGTAGGTACCTCAAAACGTCCGTGATCCCTCCACATTACTCTGTCCATTAACACCCAAAACACCACCACCAGCAGAATCAGAATCGGAAGGGAGCAACGCAACGACATAAGCACCGTTCACGGCTCCTTCTTTAACAGTCAACCACCGACCAAATTTATGCTCTTGTCCAGTTCCTGCTATTATAAACGTAAGCGGAGAAGACAAAAGAATGTGCGTCGACGAGGATGAAGTGAGAGAGTGGAGTAACGAATGTGGGAGCCATGAGGAGCCCGATTCGGGTGTTGCGCCGGTAGCAGAAGCGGGGGGTAATGAGGCGGCGGCGGTGGTGGTAATGGTGGTGATGGGGTTTGATGTTGATGCGGGAGTGGGTTGGGGTCTGGAGGTGAAGAATGATTTTGGAGGTGAGACGAGTTGGAGAGAGTTGACGACACCGGGTATGGATACGTTTCCGAGGAGAGAAAACGATTTGAGTTTTGGATCAAGCTTCCATAGCCTGATTTGACCTTCCCATGAACCTATAAACGCACGTCAAAGAAAAAGAGTGCGTTAGGGGGAGTGAAGAATGGATTTGAGGGTACGTACCAGAAGCGAAGAGATCGGAGTAGGGGAGGGCAGTGAGAGCTGTTATCCAGCGTGGTGTTTGGATCAAACCTTCGGTTGAGGAATGGACCGAGTGGAGGCCGTGTGCGAGGGGTTGAGTGAAGACGGGTTTTTTCTTCGTGGTTGACCAGAGGGATATTGAGCTATGTGAGATGCGCGTATGAGAAGTGAGGTTAGCGAAGTGAGAGGAAGTGGGGGCGTACCCGCTATCACCACCAGTAACAAAAGTCGACTCATCAATCATCGCAATACACTCTAAGCTCCCTTCCACATACCCCTCCCCTTTCTTCTCCTTCTTCCCTTCTTCTTCCTCCCTCTCAGCGTCGATATCATCAGCTCTCAACCCACCCTCCAAAATCTCCCTAACCCTACTCCTCCCACCACCACGAAAAACCAACTGACTCTCTTCGACGATTTTCCAATATCGAGCGGTTTTATCTCTCCCACCTACGCTAACGCAGTTTTCACCGCTGAGAGAGGAGACGGAGAGGATCGAGTCCTGGTGACCGAAGAGGGTTTCGGTGTAGCCGAGGATGGAGGGTGTGAGGTCGTAGAGTTTGATGGTACGGTCGAAGGAGGCGGTGAAGAGGGTGTGGGAGGCGTGGCGGAATGAGAGGGCCTGTGAGAGGGTAGGAAGTGAGTTGAGGAGGGGAGGGGGAGGAGGAGGGGAAGGGAGAACGACATACGGAGATGGTATCTTTATGGTTCATGGGTCCTTGGAATATTTTGAGGAGAGAGAGAGTTTCGGCGTCCCAGATGATTAGACGGCGATCACGACCGCCTGAAGCGAGGTATTTTCCATCTGAACTTAGAGCGATTGTGAGAATTTCGTCGGTGTGTCCTTGGACGTCTGTTGAGTCCTGGGCTTTTGCTTTACCCTTGCCTTTGTTCTTAGCCGAGGACATAGATTCCAGAGGGCGAGATTTATAGACAGTTGCGAGCTTTTTGCCGGTTATTAGGTCCCATTTGATGATAGATCCTTCTTTACCGGATGTGTAGAGGTATTTTGCGGAGGAAGAGGTGACGGCGGATGTCACTGAAAACCTGTGTCCGCGTGTTCGGAGTGTAGGTGGTGGTTGGAGGGTGGAGCGGAGAGATGAAGAGTAGGAATCGGCGATGAAGAGGTGGACTTTGCCAGAGTGAGAGAGAACGTCTTGTTTGAGTCGTGAAGAGATGATTTCTTTGTCGATTTCGGCAGCGTCAAATTCGCCGTCGGCTGTGATGGAGTGAAATAAGTTGATTACAGGTGAGATTGAGGTGGTGTATAGAGCGCACCAAGAGATTCCTTGACAGAGTCGAGGTAGAGTTGAGCGAGGCGAAGACGTTTTTCAGCGGGAGTTTCGTCAATGTCTTCGTCGTCGCTTGCGTTTGGATCAGGTTCCTCGGCGCGGAGGTCCATGTCTTGTATACCTCCCCATTCATTGTCGTCGTTGTCGTCGCCTGAGTGCTCGGATAATTCTTCGTCTAGTCTAGGCTTTTTGCTAGGCTTGCTGGGTTTCGATTTGAATTTCGTGCCATTTTGTCGTGACGGTGTTGGTTGCGAGCGTTTGCGCTTTCTAGTTTTTGAAGAAGCGAAAAAGCTGTCTGGCATGGCCTCTCTCTTCACTCACTCAATTAGAATGAAAAATTGTGATCTGTTAGTTATTTGTGCATGTATAGAATGGACATTGATTACGTGATGGAGTCCCGGATCAAACACGAGGGGGGTTCCATTGTCCACGGAACCCCGAAAGACGAATGCACGGAAATAGAAGGCGAGTCGTTGGCATGGCCTGCTTGGGTCCGTAAGCCTCCGACATAGGCCATATGAAGCCACGAATATGATTTAAGGCGATATTATAATAGCGCGCAGTGGTGAGCGGAGGTTGATCTGGAGTGATGAGTCAATGGCAAAAACGCGCGCGGGAGAGGCAGGGAATATATATCCTGAGCACACTTTCTCTCTGACTACCACACTTATGCCCATGTCGACAACGATGGCAGGTCACGGGATGCTCACTCGCCGGTTTCTCGCTAGAGCCTTTTCCTCTTCCTCCTCTACACGAACCAACATGCGTCCGCTTACTCCAGAGTCCCTCAATCCCAACATCCGCAATGTCCAGTATGCAGTTCGTGGAGAGCTGGCTATCAAGGCCGAGACTCTGCGCGACAGACTCAGGGCGGGAGACAAGAGTCTGCCCTTTGACAAGGTTATTTCGTCCAATATTGGAAATCCCCAGCAGAAGGGACTAGACCAAAAGCCCATTACCTTTGCACGCCAGGTGTGTATTAACAGAGTTTGAGCGTGTGCATGTCTGATTGTACGCGATAGGTGGCTGCGTTGACCGAGTGGCCTGCGCTGGCTGAACTGGCGCCGGGTGTTTTTCCGCCAGATGTAGTTGCCCGTGCAGAGGAGCTTATCCGCGAGATTGGCTCCATTGGCGCATACTCTCATAGTCAGGGTGTCCCCTTTATTCGCCAGAACGTCGCAAAGTTTATTGAAGGTGCGTTTGTCAATCTACCTCTTGTACAAACTCTGATACTTATCGGAAACGTTATCACTAGAACGCGATGGATATCCTTCAGATCCAGCCAACATTTTCTTAACCGCTGGTGCTTCTGCGGGTGTATCACTCCTCATCTCGATGCTCATCACCGGATCCAATTCGGGTGTTCTCATTCCGATTCCTCAGTACCCCCTCTATACCGCTACGCTTGCCCAGTACAATGGTGCACCGATACCCTATTATCTAGATGAGAGTAAAGGCTGGTCCACCTCGGTCGAGTCTATCGAGGCTGCTCTCAAGGAAGCTGTTGCCAAGGGTGTGGAACCCAAGGCATTGGTGATCATTAATCCTGGAAATCCGACTGGTGCGCTACTGGATGAAGCTACCCAGGAGCGTCTCGTCAAGCTCTGCGAAGAGCATTCCCTCGTGCTCTTGGCGGACGAGGTCTACCAGGTCAATATACACAAACGTGCCACCCATTCGTTTACGTCGTTCAAGAAAGTGGTCAGCAAGATGCGCTCGCCAGTTCCGCTCGTTTCGTATCACTCGACATCCAAGGGCGTTACCGGCGAATGCGGGCGGCGCGGAGGTTACTTTGAGTGTACGAATATCTCCGAAGAAATTTTGGCGCTCATTTACAAGATGGTTTCGGTTGGACTGTGTCCGCCTGTCTCTGGCCAGATTGGCGTTGATACCATGGTTCGTCCGCCGAAACAGGGCGAACCTAGCTATGCATTATGGAAAGAGGAGACGGATACCATTCATGCTGCACTCGCATCTCGCACACATATCATGGCCGAGCGCCTCAACAAGCTCCCGGGAGTCACGTGCGTCGATTCCCCCGGAGCGCTGTATCTGTATCCCCAGATCGAGTTGTCCGAGAAAGCACAAGCTGCTGCGCGCGCACAGGGCAAAGAGCCGGACGCCTTTTACGCGCTTCAGTTGTTGGATAGAACGGGGATCTGCGTGGTGCCAGGGAGTGGGTTTGGGCAAGAGCCAGGGACGTGGCACTACCGGTTGACGTGCCTGTGCCCTGGGGTGGAGGAGTACGTGAGTGCGCTGGAGGCGTTCCACCTCGAGTTTGAAGCCGAATACGGAGTGTAGACACCACGTGTAAATAGAGCAATGGCGTAAATCTCGCACTTTTCCGATGGATTGATTACGTCAGCTTGGTCTGTGCGCGGGCATGGATAAAGGAGAACCGGGCCTGTCAACTCTGGTCAACAAACCAAACGGTCGCCGTCCACACTCTAGATGATGATTAAATACACCTCTCAGTCCCAGTCCCTTCTTTCCTCCCAATAACCACCCCCAGCACCTCGGTGCAATGGTCAGTACCTGCGATCCTGTGTATTCTCCCTACTCACTCTTCCTAGGTCTTTATCGAAAGTAAAAAATACGCATGGTAAGCTCGCCGACATCGTCATCGTCGTCGACAGCACACTCATACCACCCCCAGTGAGACATGCATCAAGGGCCACAGGTCCTCTGCATGCAAACACACCGACCGTCCCCTCTTTGAGATAAAGAAAAAGGGTCGTCCGGTTACTCAGTGCGAACACTGCCGAGAGTTACGGAAAACAAAACAAGTTCATGTCAAATGTATCTGCGAAATCAAGTCGGACGTCAGGCAAGGTGTGCCAGACCATTTGCTCCAGTGACCTGCGGTTAGCTCATTGATAAGGTCCCCGTTTATTTGTTTCGCCTTGACTAGTTGGTTCAAAGGCTTCAGAGAGCGCCGCGTTTCCCAATGGCATCCCCCAGGGGCTCGCCTTGGAGGCGTCGGTTGCACCTAATGAGCCCACACAGTCTGGCGGAGGCGGCGGTATGCATAGCTTTATCGCCGTCGAGTCCATCTCTCATTTCTCGGTAGCTCAAAGGTCGTGTTGTTGTGTTACTGGCGAGAAGTGCCAGTGCTGGACCCCACGCAAGTCTGCCCCTAGGCCGAGGCGCAAGACGGAGCCCACTGCGCGGACTCCTGTTGTCATCGCCCCTCCTGCTGCTACTACCCCTACTGCTACTACTGTTACTTCCGAGGAAGACACGGCTACCCCGCATGCACAGACTTCTCATATCTTAGCACGCATCTCTGAGCTTCGTCCCGTGCTTCCCCGTCCTTTCCCCCACCATGACCCCTCTTTGGGTGTCACCCATAACCGCCATCACCACGAGAACGCCTTCTTCAGTCCCTATGGCCGGGCCTACGATATCAACCACCCCCATCATATCCCCCATACTGCCGATGACGTTGTGAATCGTCGGCTCACTTTGACCGGCTCCAAGCCTCAGCAGGCCAACTTGGCCTCCTCTACCCAAAATATCTCGCCCTCCCCTCCTCCTAATCCTCCCTCCACTAGCACTGCTACCACCGCTACGAATGTGACCTTTCCCTCTCCCTGCGGTTGTGGCGATGGATGTAGCTGCCCTGGGTGTTTCCACCATAACAATGCTCCGTTTGCACCTTCACCTACTGCTTACCCGACCTGTCAGAATCCATCTGCGTGCCATGCGTGTCTCGATTGCACGATACTTTCGCTCCCTCCTGATACGGCTTTGTCAATACCTGAACCGCAGCAGGCAGAGGTGATTGATGAGTGGATACGACAGATGTCGAGCTCCAATAACAACAACCTCGCTGGTGGTGGATGGGATCCTAACGGCAACAGCAGCAATAGCAACAATAACATCTCGCCGCAGCGTCAGCCGTGTGCAACGTGTACTTCCTTCTTTTGCACCTGTGAAAAGAGGGAAGCTTCGTCGTCGCCTGTTGCTGGCGATCACCACCCCCATGAGGCCGCTGCCCCTCGTAATTGTTGTGATAAGCCTAGGCTGTCGCCGCCACCGCCGACGATGATGGTGACGAGTACTTCGTCGGACTTTTTTGACTATACGATGTTGGGCAGTATGCAGCCCTCGACGACTACGACGAATGACGCCGGGTTTATGGATGCGGTTGATCCCTTCCGGAGTCGCTCACCCTCAGTTTCGCCTCAGTCTGCACACGACGAAGAATCGCTCTCAACTCAGTTGTTTGGAGGTCCTGGATTCCTATATTCCACCCCTGATTTTGTCGACAAGATACCTGTTCCTCAACAGAGCATGTACATTAACGGCCGTGGGTTCTATTCGGATCCGTATTTGAGCCTTAGCTCTCCTGGCGGAGGCGGAGGTGGTGGTCACGAATCTCAGACTCATAGCGGGTTTACCCCGTTTTTACCCCCACCACCGACGGCGGCGACATTGTTACAGACCCCAATGGACTTTGATTATGATTTTGTGTATCAGCACCAGCAGATGGAGGATGCGGCTGTTACCGCTGCGGGTGGTGGTGGTCCTGGAGAGATCAGGACGTATGCTGTGAGCAACCCGGATTCGGATACGAGTTCGTCGTTTGATTCTTCGGTGGATGAAAATTCGTTGATTGGGGGCGGTGGTGTTGGTGGTGGCAGCAGTGGCGGAGGTGCATTACCCTTGTTAGGGTTCAACAAGGCTATTGCCAAGCATAACCATGCTTTGTCTGTCTCGCCTGTTTCGTTTGAGGATATGCGGACTTTGTACTGATTAGTGCTCGGCTTTCTTCGTACCGGCTCTTATTTTCTTTTTCTTCTGCTGTTGTGATGTGGTTTCCCTAGAGGAGCTGTTTGGTGTCGTTGTTCTATTTACTTCACCTTTCTTTCTTCTTTACTTCTTGTTTTCGGAAATAGTGTTTTATCTAGCTCTTTTTTCGATGACTGACCGACCCTCGCTTCGTTTATCAAGTGGAGGGGCTTCTTTTGATTCTGATGTTTCTTGAGTTATTCTTTCTTCTTTGAATTACCTTCTTTTCACGGTACCACACAGATCTTTTTTGTTGCATGTGTATATATCTGCAAACAGTAACAATTTCTTTTTTCAATCTTTTGCATATTACTTTTGTGTATATACTTTGCATTGTTGCATGAAGGATAGTCGACAGAATGAATCGTAACATGTTATTGCTTCATTGACTGTGTCCGTCGTAGCCCCAGCCCTTCTACGGTGGTTTGGAATAATCGAGATTGAGGTAGGGTCGATCCGGAATTCCGAGGTTGGGTGGTAATTAGGTAGAGGCGACGCCACGGCTAAGACGAAGGAGAAGATTGATAAGTCGAGGGTGGTTGTGGCACTGGCTTTGGCCGATGATAGATCTAGGTCCGATGTATCCTAGGATTTACCAAGAAGAGCGACTCGACTGTATGCTAATTTGCGTCGGCTAATGGTTTGATCAGGGAGGGACGAGGAAGGATCTATACTTAATGCCTATGACTTTGGTGCTTCAGCTTTCCGTGTTGGAAGGTTCATAGATTATGCTGCTCTAATATGTGACAGGGAAGGTATAGATCGTTGCTGTAGTTAACAACAGTTACAGTAAGGGGCAGGAACATGACGTTGCGTTAGAGTACTAGTGCTCCACTCCATTTAAGTGTATTGGTAATGCTGCGCAATCTACCAGAAAGAGGGGAAGGGACTAGCATACTCTGTAGGGCTGATTGGAGGAGGAGGCGCATATTTTAGGTATTGGGATGGAAACTTGTCGGGCCGGGTTGAAATTTATGGAGGTTGTGTGTCTCGCCACAAACTCCCGTCCGGGGCAGTGCGACGGCATTCTGTTCGAATGTATGCGTGTGTGTTTTTATCGTTATCATTTGTTTAGAGTGTTTGTTATTTTTGAGTGTTGAATGATGAATGCAATGTACGGTACGGTTGCACCTGTCGATCAAATCAATGGAGTGGGGTAGGGACCTGGTGCCCTACGTCGAGCATGAGGAAGTGTAAGAATAGATTGATCATATGAATGTTGAGTATGTTGTATGTTAGTAATGTTACGTTCCCCCCCATTGAGATCTTTTGCTTTCACTGACACTTTGGGGTTGAAGTTTGAAGAAGGTTCAAAAAGAAAGTGGTCGTGATGTAAATGGAAGGCGTGCGATTGGTTGGCTGGAGGAAGCGAGGGAGCGAAGGTAAGAAGAGGTCTCGTGTCTGTATTTAGGCCTTATGATTCTTTCCCAGAGGGTATATGTATAATCTTCCTTTTCTTCCTTCCCCCCTCTCTTTTAGAAGGGATTAGGGCGGGGGTTATCTAACCTTTCCTTCCAGCCTTCCCTACAATCTTGAGTCCTTCTCCCTGCATTGTTTAAGCGTTATGACCTTGTGGTACTATGCGGGTAAATGTACTTTGGCTCTTCCTTCTTCCCTCGCAGCTGGCCTGAGGTGACCTGAAGGGGTACAAGGGAATATGTAAGTCAATTGGATTTCCCCTTGTGGATACCTTGGCGTTTGCAATTTGTGGGTTTAACAATCCAGGGCTCACAGCATGCTCAGGCTGGGCTGCATCAAGGCAACCTTGAGCAAACGTTGGATACGACGTCATAGGTTGCCGTAAATAAGTGCTGTAGGTAAAGGGTATTTATAGCACCCGCGATTTGATGAAGCATAGCCTCATTGTGGTCCAGTACTGCAGCATCAGAAATGTAAGGGACTTGGAAGGTTTTGGTTTGATTGTGCATTTAATTAAGGACCTTCATTTCCCAGTGGGGAGAAGCGAATCTCTTTTGTGCTGGAACTGGTCTTGGTTACGTAGGCTCTCGAGCGCTTGATTAGACATGGGCGAGGCAGGCGGGGTGGGCACCTGATGTGCGATGATGTATTTAGGAACTCTGATATCAGGTGTTCTTTTCTATTGGCCAAGATCGAGAAGCGGCGGAAGAAGAAGCTTCTTGATCTTCCTCAATTGCAAACGCTCACAGCCTCATGTACTCACGCCTAATGTAATGGCGGTGATTGACTGGGCCCACATAATTTGCAGGGAAGTGGTACCCTGTTATCTTATTTCTGATTTTGTGGTGCTGGTTCTATCCGATACGGGTACGATACGACAACCATCATCGTGTTGATCGAGGTCATTCTGGACTTCTGTGGGACACTATGTGGTGGTAGTTGATTATTATAGTACAGAGAGAAGCAGTGGGTGAGAGATCTGCATAGTAATAAGGAAACGGGAGGTAGTAAAGGGAGCGTCCAGTGTGCCGGGAGTTCTCACAGTGGCATTGACTAACAGTTCTGTTCTTGAAAAGACTGCGATTAGCTGATCAAGGCTTGGAGGTCGTGGACTCAATAATCATGATCATCTCACGAGGCACGTTTGATCCGTTAACGAGGAGGTGACCCTGAGCTCGACGAATGATCATCGGAGCGTCGGCCGTGATACTAATTGGCTGACATTGGATTCGCTGGGCATTGCTGGGTATTGCTGGGCGTGATCCAAGAGATCTGAGGTATTAGTGCCGGCGGGACCCTGATGTTCAATGAAGGTGTAGATACTCACAGAGAATGACTTGCTGGAGAGGTGGTGAGAAGTGACCTGGATTCCTCTTGAGTTTCACCGTCTAGAAGCATGACGTAGTCGGGATATAAACCGATAAGTTTGCGGGTTTTGAAATTTGGACAGTCATAGATGGCTTATCGCCAAAAGGATTGGGACAACCGACGGCTGCCCCGAAGGTCCGACAAGAAAATGACAAACGATTAGGTCGACTGGAGTTAAGGTCCGGCTCAGTTAGCCTGTTGTAACGGCTACGAGATATCATATATCACGGGACTGAGCGATTTTGTTGCGTTTTGGGAATGTCGTGTTCTGTTGGTGGCTTCGGGTAGCTTCGCACTTGGGGAAGGCTGTGGGAGTGGAGCTTTTGTCTGTTTATTTGGCATCATCACTCTCTTTTGTCCCTGCTCATTTGTGCGAGGAGGGGGACTCGAGATCAAACCTCGCCCCAGGCTGTTGTTGGAGCATTACAAGGTCTTCTTGTTCGGGGCATTTGCAAACAATGAATTTCTTGTCTGTTTGAGGCTGTCTGAGTTGACTATCAGCTTGAATACCATCGCCACATTCTCAATTGTTTTCTTGACCCACGATAAGGAATTCACAGGAACAACTTTGTTTGATTGTTGCCAACAGAGCTACGAACGTAAGCCGTACCCCATCCTTCTATCAAACGCACTTCGGCGGAATCGGAACTAGGTTCCAGTTGTATAACTCGCTGTAGTGACCGTCAGCTGAATCCCTCCAAACCTTCATGCTCCACGGATCATCCAGCTTGAGAAATCCAAGCCTAGTTCACCACCAGAGTAATCGCTTGGCGTTCTCTAAATAACTTTGTCGGAGAGCTTCTTTACCCCGGTATATTCGGAGTTCGCAGCGAGGCAATGGGAGAGCCGCTGAATGTGCGAATAGGAGGTATATGAAATTAAAGGGTCAAAGGGTTCCTAGACATTTGAACTAGCGCGAGGCTCTGTCTGACGGATAACGGTGTGATCTAACCTTAGGCAGAGTTCGTGACAAGGACATTCAGAGAGCTAAGTTCTCAAGACTACTAAGCCTTCAGTGCGTCCTTGTAATTGCACAACTTGATGATAAATCCTTCTGGTTGCCTGAGCCTGGGACGACGGGGCCCATTGAGGAACATTGGATGGCACGGAAATTTCGGAGTGAATTGTTAATTTTCAATACCAGATAAAGTTTAGAATCGAGCAGGCAGTTGGCGCCTAATACACAGTGGTCATTATGTGAGCACTTTCACTATTCGATCTTAGGCTGCCTGTCAAACAAGTATATGTACAGTCAAACAAAATACCATACAAGTAAAATCAGGGTCTCACCATAGGCATGGGGTAAGGCAATATGTAGTTTTCATCCATCGAGAGCCAATTCTCACAGAGCTCTTCCGGATACTATTCATCGTATGGGATATACGCAGGAGGCCACAAGATGATTCCTTCCGTCCAGTAGCGCGATGTTCTCTGAGGTCTCGGGCTCGATTTTGGAGGGGGGTGAAGGATATGAAGTCGATGACCGAAATATCTCGAGGTTTTTGCAACGGACAGCGAGCGGGTATACAATCAAGTGACTCTAGCCACTGGCTGTCGCTCATATTCATTGTCACTATCTTCATCCATCGGTTGATGGGCGAAATCACTCTCGAATAGAAGCAGAAGGTGTGGTATGGTTGCTTCTTTGTTGCTTCTGGTATGAAGTTGCGGCTAAAATACCGCAGGCTCCTCAGCCAACCCGGACAGCCACATAATCCATGAGCGTCACTATAGGCAGGTTCCACAGCTAGCTCTTGATTTCTCTCCTAGTAATAGTCAAGCCTTTGAGGCGGTGATAGGAGGTATCCTGAATGCCTTCTGGCACCAAAAAAAACAAGTAGTGATTAAGAATGGCCCTCCAGCCTGGACCATTCTCCGGGAAATCCATCCTCTCTGTAAGGTTTGAAATGTGTCAAAAATGTCCCAAGCTGAGACCAGACTTCTTAAAACCAGTACTTGAATTTTTTCGCGATTGTAGACTACTAGCCGTTCAAGCGACGAAAGACCATTTCGACCAATGATCTCGAGTGCCGGAAGATTGATTTGCAAGTAATCCGAAGTAGCGAGAGTGATAATGAAGAGATTTGGTCAAACGAGCACGATAGCTGTTTGCCAGGGAGTCGAATCCCTAATAACGGGAACCAGAACGCCCCGGCTTGTCGTTGGAAAGCGGGCGATTCTACTACGGTCATCCTTTGAACATCTCGCGGTAGAAGGCTTTCGGCTAGCTCGAAATTAGGGAGGTCTACTGGAGTGTAGATGGCGTCTCCGTTTAGCCGCTGACACACACAATTCTAGAGCGAACATATTCAGTCTCTAGAGTAGACAGCAAGCTAGGTTAAATTGTCGACCGAAAGAGATTGGACAAGTACGCCCATGGCGTCCGCCAAGATCAAGGTAGCCCTAGATACTGTGATAGGATGATGAGTAAAGACAGACTGACATTACATTCTGGTTGTGAGGCCGGTACGTCTTGAAGACCTTCCATTGTCTTGAATAGCCCCCATGATGATGGACCACGTTGCCTGACGTGCAGTAGAAACAACTTCCTTTTCAAACCCACAGTCCGTCCACTGGCACTTGGCTAAATCATTATAAATATCACTAGGGCCTCTCATACATTGGGTCACCGCCTGTATACGGGATACGTGGTAATTTGGGATTGTGGGCGCTCCACAGGATCCTGCCAAGGTGACTAAAACACTCCAGACTCCAGAGGTATGATTGACGTGGGGGCGAGCTTGCGAAATTACCGACCGAGCCATCAGACAAAGGCAGAAAATCGTTGTCGACATGTTAAAGTTGGTTTGTACAGGGACATAACGAACCTGGTGAAAAGCCTGCGCGTTCGGATGCAAACGCAAACAAAGTGAAAGTGCTCCGCGTGGGACGGCAAAAACATAAATAACCGGACTTCCTTTTATAGTTGCTAACCCTTTACTGACCCTGGAAATCATACGGACCGGAATTTACTTGTCATGCGGACGTACTGACAGAAACTGGCTTGGACGTCAACATCGTCAACTATTGACAAGATCCTTGACATCTGAAAAATGACCTCGCAGCAGTCGCCTTCAATCGTCATCATAGGCGGTGGGATTATCGGATGCACAGCTGCCTATTATCTCTCTCAGCGATCCGGCTACCAAATAACTCTTCTAGAGGCATCGAAGCACGGCATTGCACAAGGCGCTTCAGGAAAGGCCGGAGGGCTCGTTGCCAAGTGGGCTTACCCAAAGGAGCTCGTGAATGTCTCCTTTCGTGAGCACGTAGCATTGGCTGAAAAGCTCGACGGTGCTTCTCGCTGGGGTTGGAGGTATGTCAACTGTGGATCATGGGAAGGGAGGGGAGAAGAGTTGGACGAGAGAAATGAAGGGTTAGGGGCAGATGGGCACAAGCTAAAAAAGAAAAGTCTTGAGAAGACACTCGGTTTGATGGACGGCGGCGCAACAAAGGAAGGCCACAGGGCTCGCAAAGAAACAGGTTTACCAGATGATCTCACATGGGTGTCAGAAGATTTGACGACGGCATACTCTCCAATTGCTCCAGCTGGAGATACTGCCCAGGTGTATCCTTACGAATTTACTTCAAGCATGTTGGAACTGGCACGCAGTAATGGCGTAGAATTTATATCTGGGCGAGCGACGTCGATTGAGTTCGACGGACATACAGCGGAGAGTCTTGGCCGCAAAGTTACCGGAGTAGAATATCGAGATCCCTTTACAGGATCTACGAAAACGATCCAGTGTTCTCATGTCGTCCTAGCCGCTGGAGCCTGGTCACCAACTCTGCTCCCCAGTTTACCAATTGCTCCCACACGAGCCCATAGCATCACCCTACGACCCTCAGAGCACGACGTTATCTCCCCCTACGTGCTCTTCACTGATATAAAACTCCCGCCAAGTACCGGTGGCCGGTCTACTGACGCTTCACCCGAAATTTACGCTCGCCCTAACAACCAGGTATATGCCTGCGGTCCCGGGGACGACTCACCACTCCCTGAGACAGTCGATGACGTCGAGATTGACGAGGCGGCGTGTAACAGTGTCAGAAGACACGTTTCAAGTATCTCGAAACAGCTACGAGCGGCCACAGTAGATAAACGACAGGCGTGTTTCCTACCATATGTAAGTGCAGGAGGAGGGCCAGTTATCGGGGAAGCGAAGGACATTGCCGGAGGATTAATAGTTGCGGTCGGTCACACGTGCTGGGTGAGCACCATGGCCATATTTCTCTTCACAATTCACACAAGATCTCACCGGTCCATGTAGGGTATCTGTAATGCACCAGGCACTGCAAAGGCTATTGCAGAGTTGGTAGAGTATGGAGAGGTTCGCTGTGCGAACCTGAAGAAGCTACATCCATCCCGTTTCCTGTAAACTGAAGCTTGACGATACAAACAAGCTATCACAGTAAAGGAAATATTGTACCGCGGTTGAAAGGCTTTGTATCCTACCGCCATTGCAGCAGTAGTAGGAAGCAACGTCGAATAGAAGAGGATAGAACGAATGAGTTATACCCGTAGAGCCCAGGACGCTGTGGCATGCCGGAACTGAATGCTGTTGAAGGACTAGCCGTCAAATCAATTTATCAGCGGGTTCAACAAGATTACTCATCCCGAGTTCATTGTGAAAAGAGCCTAGCGCGTTCCACGTATGCCAAGCAACCAGGTTCCTGACTACGACCTTAGCGGGAGCCGATAAGCAATTTATATTATCCAGGTAACATAACTGTTACCGGCCTGAGGATACCTGAGGATGGAACACCCTTTTGAGCCAGAGCAGAGTAGGTTGCTGAAGAAAACAGAACAAAGTGATGGAGGGGTCTAGAGCCGGAAGCCGGGAAGTTGGTGCAGAGATTCACCCATTAATGTGGACAAGAGTTGACAAATACTGACAGTGGGTAGAGAATATTCCCGTGAACAAGGGACAAAGGAGTGCCGCATCAAGTGGTGTTCCACGGCAAAAGACTTTCTCTATTTGATAGAAGACGTGACATTATCTTTTGTAGTAGTGGATCATGCTGAAATCATGCCAGGATCAAACTTCGGAGACTGAATGCTGTCAAAGGCCCGGAGAAAATCCCGTCAAGTCGTCGGATTCTGGAGTTCAGGTGTATCCGCAGTAGAGAGCCTCTGCTGCCGTTTGGAAGAGACTTGCGAATCTGGGCGACGCGCGCGCGAGTTTAAGCCCTGGGCGCATCATCCGGGCGTTTGCCTCGTGGCCGCAGTTAAAACCCTGAAATACCTCTTTCGTCAGCCAAACCTGTCTGGCCAGTATTTTGTGAATCTGAAGAATGTAGTGAAGTAGTTAGAGTTTACAAACGCTAATCCAGCGAGGCAAACCTTAGATCTAGGAAGAGACAAGAGTTGTGCAGCTTCGGAAGGAACGAAGAAGGGATCAGATGATCAGGATTTAAGCTGTCGAATGTGCCTCGTGGCGCAAAGAAAAACATATACATCAAATGACCCTTCCCAACCGGCTCCACTCGACCACTCCTGCATTTATGTCCAATTAGCCTCCGTTACTATATATACGCTAATTTTTCTCCTCTCTCCCTCATTCCGCTCCTTTGCACGACTTCTCTCCTGCTCACTCCATTTCTTTTACCTGTCACGACTGACAACCATTCCCCTTACACTCCCTTTCACCACCACTGTAAAATATGTCTGGATTGCTTGCCTATAACATAGAGCCGCTGGAGTAAGTGACATGCCACCTCGGAGTCGACATTTGGTTGATTATTATTTTCAGCGCGTTATATCGCCACTTCAACGTGGTCAAAGCTGGCTATCATGCGGGCCCGATTGAAGAACGGTTTGTGATGACACTTACCACTCTCAATGCGAGTCGGTACCCGAGCCACTGTCTAGCTGTGACACAAACCAACTCTCCGGCGAATTCTCCAGCTTTAATGCTTCCCGTGTGCAAAGACCTCTATAGAAGAGGTTTTGACCCGAACCTTCGCTGGCCCAAGGAGGATGAGCCTCCTGAAATTTCCGACGAGACTGAGGATGCAACTGACCTCCCTGTCACCATACCTCCCCTGTCCGACGACCCCATTAAAATTTCCCTCCCCGTTCACCCCATCACGGTTCCTCATTTGGTATCGCTCCCTCTGGTTCTCCTCTTCGGGCTAGGTCTGGAGACAGACATTGAAAGGCTCCCTTACCGTCTCCTGCCAAGTTCAGTCGTCGCCGAATTTCCGGCTGCTCCGGCAATGGCAGAAATCTTTGCCAAGTTTCCCGAACAGCAGTTCGAGCGCTATCATATGTACCTCAAGGGTTTCTGGGGAAACATCCTTTCTCTTGGGCTAAAGCATAAGAGGATCATGGAGATCGTATCCACAGCTTGGAGCGTCGCGTCTGAAGCGCGCCGCATTCGTCAGCGCCAGCAGAGTGGTTTAGTCCCGCAGCGGCGCTGAAAGTGTTATGAAGTTCCGATCGCCACTGGGACTTTCATACGTCCAGCTGTGTCTGGACACCCTTGCGAATGGCTTGGCATAGTCGGGCGGTACCGCTACATTCCACAGGCTTTAATATGCTTAATCTGGACTCGCGACCCGGACATCAACTATAATTTCCCGCCATTTAGGCACTAATTTCCGTTAATCTTGAGATAAATGAATCATGACCCCGACGATATCACCCCACCTCTACGATCTATCCACTCCTTCCTCGTGGTCTCTTACTTATTTTGCTTGCGATATATCACTAGTTGTTGGTATAGTATACTGTAGTTCCATAATACTTATTATTCCGTAATTCTATATAATAATTAGTTTGCCGATTTTTTCCTATATATTGAGTCTAATATAGGCCTGCTTTGATTCTATGACCATGACAGTCTGATCGTACCAGAACTCGTTTCCTGAGCATCCTGCGTACGTCGATAGCCGTGTGGCTCAAGGGATGTCTGAGCTTAGTGTGTAAATGCCCTTTGCAACGCGTTCCTGATCGGGTGGCTAGGAGTCAGGGGCGTCATCTTTCCGGGTGAGCATCACAGGGAAGAAAGGTGAGCCTGAGCCACCCTAGCGATGCCGGCGTGCATTCTGTAACGACAACTACCAGCAGCTACCGTACCCATTAGTATGTTCATCCGTTTCTCCGGAATATTGTCAATTCGAGGGGTCGATAGCTTCTCCTCGGACGACAGGTTCGGAAGCTATCTTAATACGATGAAAAAGGTACTTGTAGTACGCGGACAGTAAAGGCGTTGACCGGGCAGAAACAAAGTGACTTCTTACACTGCTTGAAGCGCTGACGACAATCAGAATAGTAATGATGAAGAATTCGACAAAGTAATATGCTCCGGAATGACAAAAATAGTGAGGGGGCTTCGTGATAGATGTCGGATTTTAAGACAAAGGGATAGATATGTTATCTGATGTCAGAGGCTCTTCGGAACTAATAGTTTGTCAAACAAACGTACTTGATTTAGTCTTTGCTCAAGTCATTGTGCTTGATTTTGTACCTGTGATTTGGTCATGAGATTATTCGTGCAGTGCATAGTAAGCATTTTACAAGCGTGTTTTCTGCTTTGTCTACAAGAGACCTGACATCCATGAAATCGCGATTGTTCAGGCTAGTAGATTGGATGAAGAAGTTCTATCAATTTATTTGAAGATTATACACGTGCTTTAAGATTCGCCTTTCACATACAAAAAGGATGATTCAAACTAGGAAAGAAAAAAAAATAACGATAGGTTAATAATGCATATGAACAAGGAAACCAAAGACAAGAAACAGAGTAATGTACAAGCCACATCGATATCAAGATGGGTCTTACGAGGAAGTACCCGGCCTATTCGCTGTCGAGGTCTCTTGGGATTCCCTCCCGCCCTCAAGAGTTACTTCGGCGTTTTTGATGGACTCGAGCACATCTGGCAGGTTAGCGGCCACTGCCAAGCTCATCAACAGGAGCTTCCATGCGAAATCTATCACACTCCAAAGCTCATCATCGAACACGCCCAATGCGCATACGTTCTGCCAGATCCCATGCACGATGGTAATTTGTTGGATCAGCCCTTGAACACTGAGTGCTGTACCCAATACCCTCGCGACGGACTCGTGGTGGTCTGTCTGTTCGATTAATGTAGTTGGAAGCGACATCGGGACGAGGTGGCGGAGAAGGACCTCCGGGCGCTTCAAATAGAAATATTCTAGGAGAATGGGGAAGGTTTTGGGTGAATGAAGGAAAAGGGGCCGAACAGGAAGTTTGATCTCCCGGGTTGTGGTGGTCGCCTGAGGAGTGAGGTCGGTGCTCGAGACGGGGAACGCTGGAAGCTTAGCGCAGTGGGCGGCTAAGATGAGACTATGGACTGGGTAAAGCATAACTTTCGTCCTTGCCTCAGGAGCATTTTTGGGACGAGGGCCATGAACAGCCATCATGTGGGTTGGTAGTATCGAGGTCATGTCGTCTACGATGATGGATATCTCCCGCGGTAAGGTGCCTTTGGACAAGGCATCTTTGTCCTTCGCAGTGTAGCGTCGGAGGACTGGGTACATGCTAGACAGGACGAAGGGTCAGTCAGTGGCACATAAGATGAAGTGGGTGGCTCAACGTACCTCGGGCCCATCGTAGTGGCCATCAAGGTATCCCGGACATAGTTCACATCAGTTTTGGCGAGCTCGGGATCGATGGCTTCAATAGAGCTCTTGGGGACCTCGACATACTCGGGTCGACCAAGGTAGAGGGGAAATTCAACCAATTTAGAAGAGGAGCTAGCTGGTGGTGGCACATCCTTCATTGTGACGTCGGGTTGCATTGGGGGACGGGAGATGACGGGGAAGGACATTCGAATAATGTTTGTTGGCGACTTGATTATGCTTCGCCGTTTGGCCTGCTCGACGGTATATTTAGTGTTCTTCAGACCACCATTACGCGCGCGCCTGCGACTAGCTGCGGTTTGAAAACTAGTCCGGAAATGGCGGGCAGCCGGGCTCTCAGTCTTGCTGGGAGCAGCGCTCTCGCCGGCAGCACGCTTGGCAAAGTTGTTGGCCTGCAGGACCATGGTCAGAGGGAGGACGTGAAAAAAGGGAGGGAGGAGCGACGGTGGTGGGTTGGTTGGCAAGGGAGGCGGGGATCTACAGAGTTATATAACGTCAAGGAGAAGTTGATGTACAATAGAAAGGAAATATGGGTCCCAACCAATCCATCAAACCAATCCACACACAAATCGCCTTATATAGGAGTTGTGGGTCCGCATGTAAGGGACCCACAAGCACCAATCAAGGCAAATCCGAATCTCTGGCTCGATATCCGGTTGCTTCCGGGCATCAACCGCCAAAACGCAATCAGATTTGTATGGTGTCGAAGCGCAATACAATAGTATATCTCCGACGATGCGTGGGCGCAAGAACCTTCTTGACAGGCGGACTTGCTAGTACAAAGACTCGGGAGAAGGCACTATCCTTTTGGGTTAGTGTTTATTTTTCAACAGAAGAGGGCACCAGTTCCAGATGAGTGAGCACACGTCCAGAGTGCTGTTGTCTGGCTGTTGCGATCGCTGATAATGTTCTTGAACCGCATGAGCAAGCGACGTGGCGATGTGCGAAATCCTTTGGGAGAAGGTGTATTTGTTTGTTGTTGTTCCAAAGTGAGATGGGAGGGTGGACATTAGGAGGCTTCGAGTAGCCGAGTAGGACGATCCTACCATCGTCAGGTAGCTTATGTTGTTCTTCACAAGCATAATCAATGATGGGTCCGTTGCTAGTCACCCAGGATTACAATAATCGAAAACACGGGGCAGGATGCCTTGAGACTTTAGAACGAGAGGAGCTAGTCAAACCCGAATAAGAAAACAATTTGCTCCAGATGGAGCAGGGGTTGCGCTTGTGTGCTTGAAGGGGGCAAGGGAGTCCATTTCTGCGACTGTGGGCCGTCCCCAACCAGAACACGCGTTAGTATGACTACATTCATGCTGTCAAGATGTGACGTCTTGGCCGATAATGGAGCCCATTTCACAGGATGACCGAAAGATTTGAGCCCACAACATCAGATAGAAGCCTAAGCATCACAATGTATGTCTTGCAATCCTGGCAGGTGAGGTCAAGAATGACTGAATAGAGCAGCGCCGCCTGACCCAGATCCATGGGGAAACGAATCCAGGATATAGATGTGAATTTGTCATGGAGGGGCGTCAGGATCATCTGTCAGCGGACAAGTCCACAGGGGTTGCCTTCAGGCTGCGGCATTGATCATCTGGACCCGGATTTCTTGTTCCCAATCAGATCGCACCTCTCACGAAAGCAGCGACGACGTTCTTCAAAACTGTACGAGTCTCACCGCCGCCAAGGCCCATGGAGTACTTTTTCCTCCACGAGATAGCGGCTGTCAAAGACATCGTCTAGTTCAAGACACGCCGTCAGACTGTTCCAGGAAATTGGCCAACAGCATTTTGTGATCCACCGATGTGTGGCCCAGAACTCCGATGCTGCTTAGCAGATCGGGGGCGAAGCCTTCATTTGATTGGGCCTGGTCCATAGGAAAGTATTGACACATGATGAGAACGGATAAGCACAAGCTGCATCGACCAGTAATTGAGGTTGAAATGCCTGCCCCGTCTGCGTAGGAGGTTTTGCCATGAGGGAAATGGAAGAAACCATGCGTGTTCCTTTTCGAGTACAACAAGGCAAAGCTTGTGTTTGTTTTGTGAGTCGCACGTGGAAATTGACATCAATCAGGCGTGATCGCTACTACTTATGGTCACACAGGGTCACCCAGCAGTGGATGAGCGTTTTCACGAGTATCGGACCGGGGGGACAGCAAGCAGATGAATAATAGCTGGAAGGTCTACTCGCGTTATACATTTTGATATTATAAATCCATATATCACCAGATAATTAAATTCTCTGTTAGTATATCGGTTAGTACACGCGCCTGTCACGCGCGAAAGCGGGGTTCGACTCCCCGACAGAGAGATTCTCTTTTGAAACAGTAATTTTACTAAAGGGTCAGGAGATAACGCACAGCATCGACGTCAACAACGACAATGATAGAGGCGGTATACAAAACATGGATCTCCGTACCGAGGAATCCAATCTAAACGCAAATGGCGACGCAGACATTGACGAAACACCTACCGAAACCCCTTTTCACCTCGCTCAACTCTATCTTGACTCTGTCAAAGAATCTCTCGGTGTGCTGTATACACCACCATTAATCAACTCACTTCACTCTGTCGGCAATTCGAGGCTGCTGAAATCGACAAGGAGATAATCCCTTCACGGTTTAAACAAGAGGTTCTTTTTCACTCTGGCAAAGTCCACTTGTCCATCGCCGACTCCTATTCTTCCTCCCTTCTCCAATCTCTGACAACAACAACAACCTACATGCATACACAGGTTCTCAGCAACATCCGCTGTCGCGTCCTCTTCCACAAAATTTCTCTACATATTGGACAATGGAGGATCCATCATCAAGCGGGGGTTGACGATTGGCAAGCAACTGTCTATAATCCTCGCCCTCCGAATTCTACACCCTCGGCTAAGAATAAGGGCAAAGGTAAAGCAAAAGCCCAGGACTCCACAGATGTCTAAGGATACACAGACAAAATCCTCACACTTGCTCTCAGTTCAGATGGGGAGTATCTTGCTTCTGGCGGTCGCGATCGTCGTCTAATCATCTGGACGCTGAAACACGCACTCTCAAAATATTCCAACAGCCTATGAACCACAAAGACACCACCTCCTTACGTTCCCTCCGCCTCTCGCTCCCCACCCTCTCACAGGCCCTCTCATTCCGTCACGCCTTCCACGTACCCTCTTCACCGCCTCCTTCGATCGAACCGTCAAACTCTACGACCTCACCTTCCATCCTCGACTACGCTGAAACCCTCCTCGGTCACCAAGACGTCATTCTCTTCATCTCCGCTCTCAGCGGTGAAACTGCTTTAGCGTAGGTGGGATAGATGAAACCGCTTAATAGTGGAAAATCGTGGAAGAGAGTCAATTGGTTTCTCGTGGTGGTGGGAGAAATAGAGATTTTGGAGGGTGAGTTGAGAGCGGATGATGTCAATGCCTGGAAGGTCAAGGAGCGGAATGGGAAGAAAGGAGAGAGGTATGTGGAGGGAGTTTAATGTGGAAGGCGATGATTGATGAATTGACTCAGGCTTTTGCTACTAGTGGCGATAGCGGGTACGCCTCCTCTCTCATTTCATAACTACTCACCTCTCACACACGCATCTCAGGTAGCTTAATATCCCTCTGGTCAGCCACATAGAAAAACCTCGCCTTCGCTCAACCCCTCGCACGCGGCCTTCATTCCGTCCATTCCCCAACCGAAGGTCTGATCCAAACACCACGCTGGTTAATAGCTCTAGCCGCCCTGCCCTACTCCGATCTCTTCACTTCCGGTACGTACACACAAATCCATATCTCCTTGCAAGATTTCTCCTGTTGACGCCCTTATTTATGGGTTCATGGAATGGTCAAATCAGACTATGGAAACTCAGTCCGAACTCAAATCATTCCCTCTCCTGGGGAATGTACCCATACCCAGTGTTATGAACTCTCTCCAACCCATACCACCCCCAAAATTGTTCTTCACCTCTATCTGGGGTAAGTGAACAAATGCGAGTGGTCTCAAATACGATACAATATCAGCATGATGTATTTAATGAACAGAGTGAATATAATTGATGTAACTCAGGTAGGGGGAATACTAGCCTGTTAAACTAGTCATCGTCGTCAATATCCTCGGTTTTGGTTTCTACCCCTTATCATAATCATTCGTATCTGAGCTCCACAGGCACACTTGGCATCACGTGACTGAAAGTAAAGCAGTCAGAACACACAGATAATATAACAAGGCAAGTGATTACTGACATATTGATTGTTGCGCAACCTAAAGCCATCACGGAGAGGTACAAATGGCTCAGCGACTATTTCATTCTCTCCATGCCCCAAAATCCGGACATCCTCGGTGTTTGTGCACCCTGGAATCGGACACTTGCCCTTTCGAAAGATCTTGTCACGAAGTTCAGCTGGAAGCTGTAAACATTAGTCACATAAGATATGATAATCCAATGAAACAAATGGTATTGAAAACTTACATTGTCTCTTGGCGAACCATGAAGGATTGGGCCCCCGCTGAGTATTTTCCGGAATGGAAGTCCCGCAAGAGACCGAGTGGTCTGGGAATCGAATGGATGCTCATGCTCTCGACAAAGCGCCCAAAACCAAATAAAAATGTGATTATAGTGCTGGGTACCTGATACACCATCTGGGAGAATGGTACCCGGAGGAAGTACAATGTGCTTGGAATCTGCACACCCTTTCAGAATAAGAAACACTAGACAGGTTCGGGAAACACAGTACCTTCACTGCAAGAACAAATTGTATGCAGCCGCTCTAAGAGTTCCCGTCGATACTCAATCAAGAAGTCACCATGAATACATAGCTCCCCGGACCGCTGAGGATCTTTCATGAAATCAAGAAACGATGTGTGGTAGAAGTTCATGCTCATGGATTTGAAGTCAGAACCTTGGAGCTCCATGACTGACTGGATAGAAGCACAGGCACGACGGAGCTGCTCCACGGAAAGGCAGAGGGCAGTGGCGATAGAAGATGGAGAGAGATTGAATGTAGTATAAGCCAGGAGGATTTTCCGGACTGTTGTCCTGACCTTTGGCGGGACTCGTTGCATAATAAGGGTATAGAAAAAGTCCATCTCCACCAACGGGTTGTCCGGCCCAACCTTGCCAGAGACTTTCCTCGCAAACTCCAGCACAATGAGCAACTGGTCTTCGGGGCCAAAAGAGTTTTCGTCCTTGATGAAACGAACCATGGTCGACAGATAGATCCACAGCCCAGCACCACGTTCAACAAGCAGGGCAAGGGCCTCCTCCAATGGCCACGACTCGGGAAGACCGTGATCCTCGCGGATCATCTTGAGCTCGTCGGCCAGGTAGACTAGGATCTCATGGTCAATCTTACGGGATACAGGAAGTTTGATACGAGAACGAGCAGGATATACAGCAGGGGACTTCATGGTGCGGATGATAGTGTCTTCAGGGCGGCTGGTGATGAACCAGCGGAAGGGTGTTGTACGTTTATGAGCGGAAGCTGCAATGATCTTAATAATCTCGCACTGCCCTTGTGTTCCACGACACTCATCCAGTCCATCGATGATCACAACACGCCCTTTAAGACCGCTCCTTACAATGTCCACCTGGCCAAGGGGTTGAACGAGGAGGACCTCGAACTGCACTGACAGTGACTTTGTCGCGAGAGCGGGGTGTTCAGTCATGCGCCTGCTGACAATTTCCCCGAATGAGGGGCATATGGTAGCAATTTGATACGCAATAGATGTAAACACACGTTGAGGGTCGTCGCGATCTGAATTGGAACGGGAGAAGAAGAGGGTAGCAGCGAGTTTATTCATGCGCTCCAGGGCCTCGGCGCAACTCTGCGCGACAGCCGATTTGCCAACGCCAAAGGGACCATGCATCCAGAGGATGGGTTCCTTGCGATCCGACTTTCCCAGCGCCCAGTTGGTGATGAGGCCGATATAGTCGTTTCGGGTACCAAGGTGGCATTTGGGAGGTGGGTAGCGAACCGGAGTCGTGAAACGCGCCCGGCATTGAGTACTTGAGGAGCCGTTCAAAGCCTATTTGTTACATGAGATCAGGGGGCGAACTCAAGGGGACTGTGAAGCTCACCAGAACCAGAGGGGAGTTCGTTGAATTGGGGATTATTCATAATGAAGCCTCGTGCGTTGCGGAACATTTCGGGGGCATGGAAATGTTGCCGCTGTGAGGAAGGAGTAGGTGACAAGACGGTTAGGTACGAATCAGGAGGATCAGGAGCTAGGCAAGGGGAAGGCAAGGAAGTAGGCGCTGGATCAGGAGGCTCCACATGAAGCGGCGCAGGAGTAGGAGCCGTAGAAGTAGGAAGCGCAGGATGTCGCTGAGGTGCAGGAGGCTGTTGAGGCGCAGGAGGCTGTTGAGGCGCAGGAGGCCGCTGAGGTGCAGGAGGCCGTTGAGGCGCAAATGTACGAGGTTGAGGAGCAGTGTCATCTGGATCTGCAGCCCAACGAGTTGGACCAAAGAAGTCTTCAAAGACGTGAGTGAGCTTGACGAAAAAGTTGCGAACGCGCAGGGGCATTGTGCAGAGGTGAGAACACGGGACAATATTTGCAGTAGGGGGTCAGAAGGTGGAGAACAAGAGCAGGGAACAAAAGCAAAACTTTTTTATCCTGACGCTCGTAAGTCTGTTCACGATGCATCAAAAACGTGGTGCATCGCCCGACCCACAGACGCACATTATCGATGGCACTGGGAACTGGTATCGGGCTATACCAAGCGCAGAAGTTAGCTTCTGCCAACCATTTATATCCAGTGATTGGCTTCGACACAGAACGTAGAGTTATGGTGGAACGCTCGGTGATGACAGAACATACACTGTAGACGAGTCTGTCGACGCCAGCAACATTGAGATTCAGCGCTTGAGCGTCATGCCAAGCCTGATAACACGTGACCTAGCCTCCTCTTCCTCCCTCAACCCCAAAGTCCAACAGCTATAACAACCACCTACATTCCGAGCACGCGGACAGCAAAATACCTCTACTCATCCACTGGGGAGCGATCTATCATCAAATGGAATCCAACAACCATCTATAAATCTCGCCCTTCGGATTCTACGTCCTCCTTAGCTGAGAATAAAGGCAAGGCTAAAGCAAACGCACAAGACTCTGTAGACGTCCAAGGCCACACCGAGAAAATTCTCACAAACGCTCTAAATTCAAACGTTCAGATGTGAAATACCTCGCTTCAGGCGGTCGTGATCGTCGCCTCATTATCCGAGACGCCGAAACCCTCTCCCTCCTCAAAGTATTCCAAGGGCCCATGAATCACAAAGACGCCATCTCCGTACGTCCCCTCCCCTCCCACCTCTCATCCTCAACTTATCCTCTCCCTTCTCACAGGCCCTCTCATTTCGTCACACCTCCTACACCCTCCATTCTGGGCTACACCGCAACCCCTTTTGGTCACCAAGACGCCATTCTATCCACCTCCTCTTTCAGCAGTGAAACTGCGTTGGCGTGGGTGGGAGATATGAAACCGCTTGGTAGTGGAAAATCGCGAAAGAGAGTCAGTTGGTTTCTCGTGGTGGTGGGAGGAGCCGGGGTTTGAGATATTTTGCAGGGTGGGTTGAGAGATGCTGGTGCTGATGCTGATGCCGGGAAGGAAAAGGAGAGAGGTATGTGGGGGGAGTTTACAGTGTATAGCGATGATTGATGAATTGACTCAGGCTTTTGCTACTGGTGGTGATAGCGGGTACGCCTCCCCCGTCTCAGGTCACTGACCACTCGCCTCTCACACATGCATATCACGTAGCTCAATATCCCTCTGGCCAACCACAAAGAAAAATCCCCTCCCCGCTCAACCCCTCGCACACGGCCTTTATTCCGCTCAATCCTCAACCGAAGGTCTAATCCAAACACCACGCTGGATAATAGCTCTAGCCGCCCTACCCTACTCCGATCTCTTCACTTCCGGTACGTACACACAAATTCATATCTCCTTGCAAGATTTCCCCTGTTGACGCGCTGTTTATAGGTTCATGGAATGGTCAAATCAGACTATAGAAACTCGATCCGAGCTCAAATCATTGGAAACATACCCATACCCGGTGTTATCGACTCTGTCCAACTTATCCCACCTCCAAAATTGTTCCTGACCTCTATCCCCTACCCACTCCCGCATCAAACTCCACCATTGCCGCCGCCGCCTCATTACCCCCGCTTCCGTTACAGGTACAACACCCGGATCTGGGTCCTCATGGCTTCCACACACTCTACTCTATTTCCTCACCTCATCGTCATCGACGCACGTTCTTTCGTCTTCTCCGATTACGTTCATAATAGCTGGAACTGGACAAGAGCATCAATTCGGTCGATGGTTGACTGTTAAAGGAGGAGCCGTGAATGGTGCTTATATCGTTGCGTCGTTTCTTTCCGATTCTGCGGATGGTTTGGGTGTTAATGGACAAGGCGATGTGACGGTGGTACGGACGTTTTAAGGTAGATATGAGAATGAATAATTTTTGTTGGTTTTTGAAGCGATTGCTTCAGTTTTAGAACTATTTCGTATCATTTTGGTACCTCAGGTCGGTGCATGGAGGTGTTGGATTTAATCCTGACACGTTGACACCCGGCCGAGTGTTCTTTTAACGATCATCCGAGCTGCTTCAGTAACTGGAGGAGGCAATGCGGCGAGCGCTTGACTCTGTTATCTTCATACGCCTCGGATCCTTTGATCAAAAAGCGGTTGGAAATTTAAGCTCGATATGTTTATGCCCTATATTTACTCGTGGCGGTCAGTGGCTGGCCCGAAAGGCGATGCAGCGGATAACCTGCTTCCAAACCTAAATCTTCATTTTCACTCTGTCCCTCGCGAGAGTTATTTCCTATCATAAAGCAAATTCGATGAGGGATCGCACAGGAAAGTATTTCAGTCAGTATGTCCCGTGTACTCTACGAGGTGGGGTGGTGGAATATCTGGGGTATTATTATCGTAGGTCAGGCGACTTGGCGTGAGTACAGGAGGTCACTGTTTTGTCGCTGAAACCTTCAAGTACTCCGAAGGGCTTTTTATAACTTGATTAACGATCTTTATGTATTTCGAGGAACTGGTTCCTAGGTGACTTCCCATCGGACTCGGCACGTACACCACAATTTGGTTGATCGCTTGATAGCATGTGGTCAGGTCGATCCCTTTATCTCCTCCCCACCACACACACACACACAGTCAACCAGCCCATCATGAATTTCCATCCTCCATTAATGCCAATGCCCGGGCGAAAAATTGGAAACAGTATGATAGCGAGGTGCGTGAACCACTGGTATCATCTTTTTCGGATCGGAGGGGCTACATTGTGCGGTGTAACAGTACTAGCTCCTTGGGCCTAGGCAGCCATACTAATTTGTCAACGGACCGGAATGTGTGACATGAACTCACTGACTAAAGAGCCCAGACGATTGTTACAGTGGAAAGCGTAGAACTCAAAAACACCATTTCCTGACCCCAGATTTGCCAAAGAGCATGTGTGAAGGATGCTTTTTATTCTGCTCATCATCAGAGAAAGATGTGAAGGGTCAGGAGACAACGCACAGCATCATTCTACAGACTATATCCACTTTATCAAGAACTTTTTTTCTGAAGTTGCACAGCCTTATCGCGAGTATGGTAGCCGAAACAGTGAACTCGGTCCAGTAGGCAGAGGCTCCCAATCCACAAGTACTGGTCCCCGTGACTATGATGGACTAAAAACAAGCGCCATCTGCCAGCATGGGTCATCGTTTGGTTTCACCTCACCTAGAAAGTATATGTTATTAGCCATCTGCTGATTATATTCCTCCGGTGGCAGATGCGCCCGGTGACAAGTGGAAGAAGACCGGGCCGTTTGCGATGGGATGAAGCTTGACAAGGCATTTGCAGCTCGATGACTCGCGGCGCAGCGCACACCAAATATACTTCAGGACGGGTATACCATTTCGCGAGCCGACAAGAATGGAGCTTGTTAAAGCCTATTGGGAAACACTAGAAAAAGGGCAGTGCCGTCCCTGCCTCTATAATTGACATACATTCCAGCACCGATAGCAGCAAACTTGCCGTCCTATGTCTTTGGAAGAAGTTGAGACAGCTCACTCATCTGAAGTGACTACAGGATCTTACACCGCGGACACATCTGTTGACTTGGAGGGCTCAGAAACCAGCAGCGGTAAACCATCTGGTAAGTTCAATGTGGTTACTTATTAATTTCAATGGTGTATGACACTTGTGCAGCGGATCTACGACGAGGTCTTCTAGGCTCCCCTGTCACAGAACAGGCCCGTAACTCTATCCTCCACCACTACTATCCACCATGCCATTATTTGGAACGACTTAGGCGATGGGGCGCAAAGAACACGATCAACGCCAAGCGTATTTCCTGGGTGTGTGGACCAGCTGGTATAGGAAAGTCAGCCCTGGCACATTCCTTCGCCGACAGCCTTGGTCCCAAACTAGGCGCTTTCTTCTGCTTTTCTGAGATCAATCACACGAATAATCCAAGCCATTTCTTTCCTTCCATCTCTTATCAGCTTTCCCTACGCATCAAGCCCTACGCCGCCTCTGTGGATGAGATCGTTCAACAAAATCCCGTTGTTTACGGGAAACCATTGTCCCAGCAGTTTCATGAGCTTTTCGTCAGGCCATTGAGAGATACGGAGGATAAGGAATGGTTTCTGGATGAGCCTATCGTTATCATAGACGGTCTCGAGGAATGTGCCGATGAACGGGCCCAGGAAAACATTATCAAGATTATTGCTCAGTCAGTGCGTGAACGAAGTACTCCGTTCCGTTGGCTATTCCTCGGCAGACCAGAGCCTCAGCTGCTCAACACGTTCGACATCCCGAACATATTATCCTATACTTTTCAGCTAGAACTCAGCATCTCCCGGCAATTCGACCACGAAATTGGCTCTTTCTTGGTGGACGAGCTCAGGAAAATCGGACAGAAACATGGCCTGCCACAATCATGGCCATCGGAGCAGGACATCCGCACCCTCCTTGACCTTTCCGCGGGATTGCCGATCTATGCGAGCGCAGCTATTCAGTTCATCGACAAATCGACCATGCACACACCCGACGAGAATCTACGAACAATCCTCCGACTACCGAGATATTTATCTCAGTCGATCCGGGGGCACCATCTCAGGGGCCTTTATCAGCTCTACACACTCGTCATGGAACGTATTCCTCTAGACCTTCTTCCATCTGCCCAACGAATTTTATTGGCTGGCTGCCTCCGAATGATCACCCTCAGCGGCCAGCGTCTCTTATCCTTCCTTTCCCTCTCGGAGTCCCAATTCCAAAGTGCTTGCGCAGCTCTGAGTCCAGTCATACAGGTTGCTGACGATTGCTCCATAACATTCTTTCATTCCTCCCTGCTGGATTTCGTATCCGACACAGCATTCTCGGGGGACTTTTGCGTGTTAGCTTCTCCCGCGCTTACATTTCGGGAAGAACTTTTACGGCGGCTGAATGAAACACTCTCTGCGGGCTTGATGGGGAGTGAGTAAAATTAATCTTCAAAGGGGTAAAGCGGCTATAACTAACTTATCTCTGGTAGATGAAACAAGCACTGCGGTAGACTCAGCGCAGCCGAGAGCATACCAAGATATCGTTAATGGTTTCTGCAAACTCCTCTATCTCTTGCCTTTGGACGACCAATTTGCTTCTGTGCTACGAGATTTCAATTTCCACAAACTCTGCATGTTCGGGGAATTGACTATTGACTTTGGTGGATTACCCCTTCGTGCGGTGGACATAATAGTAACAAAGGTGACTCAGTCAAAAATATCTTGGATACTCGTACACCGCGCCTGACAAGAGATCTCCTAGATGCCCGACAGTCTACGAAACAAAATCGTCCACCCCATACGTGATCGCAGTTCAATCTCATACGGTATCGATCGAGCGTACAGCACTCGCCGCCCTGCTCATCCAGCGTCCTCGTACATTCTAGGACGAGGAGATAAAAAAGCATTCTTCTGGTGCAACCACGATTCGGCCAGTTACACCGTGATCCCATATCCGAAGCATCGAATACTAAAATACCTCGCTCAAGCCGTGGCCGTAAGTCCCTTATGGTTTCTTTCATCTGCACACAAAGCTCATAAAGGCGTATGGCTATTAATTAAGGGTACGCGGCCACATTCCCACTGAGGAGTACCGCAAAGAGTGCATCCAAGGCTTTCTGTTTGTTCTGGCCACAGGTGCTCAGCCTATCGTTCGGCAGGTCCTTGTTATCATTTTCTCTGGTTGGCCTTCCTGATATAGTACATTACTCTAATTCGCCTTGTAATCCACAAGAGTGTTGTAGTTTGAGCTGCAAGTGATAATGTAGTAGGAGATAAAGATGTAATTTGCTATGCAATGTGTGCAAATACATGTCAAGGCTCGTTGCGATCCGTATTGGAGCTGGGGAAGGTGAAGACGAGTAGGTGCTGGCTTAGGGGGCTCACCATGAGGCAGCACAGGAGTAGGAGTTGTAGAAGCAGGGGGCCAGCCCTCCGAATTCATGTATTCTCCTCCTGGGTATCGACTACTGTCCTCGCCTGTCCCTCATGCGTATAAGCCCGTTTGTCTGGCTCGAAATACTGAAGAAGACTTGTCCAGGTTGTTAAACTTCATGGAAGAATGCAATTTCGCTCTTCCCTTGCGAAGCTGATTGTTATTATCCACAGGAAATTAAAGATTTAGGCTTTCATGGCTGTATAGCACAACAAGATATCCATGGCAATTTCGTTCTTCTGACTCATAGCTGCAATCTCAGGTGGGAGTGAACCTGGTCTCCAGTGAATTAAGGAGGAGTAGTTTTGCTTCCAGTGAAGTCATTATTAATGGTGGATGTTGTTCATCTCTTCTCCCTTTGCTAGTTGCTCAAAGTTCTTTGGTTGCTTTCCCTCTCCCTCTGACTCTACCTTGTCAGGGATGTGAAGAGGGCCTGGTTGAGGTCTTGGAGTCAATGGATGATCATGACAATGAGTTTGCAATTTGTGTGGTCATGGAAAGCAAATCTGTTTTTGAAATTAGTGAGTTAGATCATGGGCCAGTAGTTGATGGGAATTATGAAAGGGAAAGGAATATTGGCAAAAGAGATTCTGCTGATGCCACCTATTAGGGATTATAGGGGTTTGGGCCCATATATTTTGGCATTTGTAGGGGGATGGCAGTATGATTATAGGACCAAATTAGGAGGGGAATGCCCAAACACCTGTATTAGTTATTTTTCGTCAGAATGCTTGTCCATTATTAGCTATTGACAAATAGTCTGATAGGGAAGCAATGTCCAACATCAGAGAGAAATGCTTACCAGCTCCCACCAAACTTGCTGATCATCAGCAATCTTGGGTTTTAGCTGCTAGCATCTACTAGCATCCACTAACAATTGAATGGTGATATGTAATGTATATATATAGCTATAAAGAGCACTAGTACTATGTAGTGTTGTCCCAGTATTAGGTAGTGCTCCATAGCATTGGCCCTGTGTTAGATAGTACTTGGATAGCATTGGCCCTATGTTTGGTAACATTGGCCCCTACATCAGAAAAATATTTCAATGACTTGGGTCACTTGAGGAGATGCTCAAAGCAGGTTCAAGGCAAAACAGCTCAAGTCAGATGTATTCTTAAGAATGTGGAATTTCAGCAGAATTCTGGGCAGTTATAGAATACTATTTTTGGTTTCTCAAGCCACTCTCAAGTACAGTATTAGACTCAAGCAAAAAAACAGTATATTTGAGCGAAATAATACAGTATCTAATTTAACCAATATTACAATTAGAGAGAAAAAAAAAGATGTAAGGGGAGGGAAAGGAGAAGGAGGGGAGCATCTAGAGAGGGTGGAGGAGAGAGGGGGGAGGGAGGGGAGGAGGGAGAGGGAAAAGGACAGAGAAGGGAGGAGAGAGAGGGTAGAGTAGAAAGCAAACTCTAGTTTTGAAGTTCAACATATTCACATGATCATGTGATGCCTCTGCTCAAGCTGACATACCCTAACCCTAAATTGATGGAAGTCATGTGCTTGAGTACTGCCTGGGCACTGCTTGGGCAGTTAATCTCTGGACTATATGTGTTATGAACAAGCTTCTCAGGTGAATTCAATGAGCTAAATGTATTTCCTGGAGCTCAAAGAATTCAAACAAGAACAAAGATAGGCACTGAAGAAGATTGGCTGGGTCACATGATCAAGTAAGCACCCGTCGGCTTGAGCAGGCAAATTCTAACCTTAGGGTTATTTTCTTCTATATTATACTGGTTTAACAATGTAACACCAACTAAGGTACAGTGGCTCAAAAAACTGTTCCAATATTTTCGCATTTTGGACATATTTGCTAATACCACAGCAGATATATGGCCTAGCATCCTGAAAATATTCACACAGGTACCTTGACATATTGGGAATATATATTCCATGATCACATGACCCTGTACATAAATGAATTATTGATGAATTATCGAAAATATCTACTCATTGGGACATGTTCATGTGCAAAGTCAAGGCATTCCTCATGATGTTGCTTTTTGAGTAGAGGTTATTTGATCTTGGTTACAGAGCAAAATCCATTGTCCTGAAGGGTATTTCTGACAGTTTTGGGTGTGATAGGGTCAGACAGAGTAGATTTAATGAAATTTGTAGCCTGGACAGCATTGTCTAGCTTTCCAGAGGTTATTTGGTGAATTATTGCTTTTTTATCATGAGGAGAAAGCTTGGAAGGACATCCTCCCTTGTTGTTTTCCTTGTTCCCATCAACTTCTTTCTTGATCTGCCCAACAGTAGACTTGCCTAGACCAGTTTTATGTTCAATCTGGTGCAAGGAGTAGCCATCTTTGAGAAGAAAAGTAACTTGAGAGTATTGGGTAGAGGAGATAGCTTTCATGATGTAGTGGGAGGAAGAAAGACAGTTGTAACCATCTCAACATGTCAACCAAGGTCACATGATCTTGTTTATGACTCCTATGCCTGCCCTGATGCTCCCCTGGCATATTACAAGGTAGATACTAGGAGGCTGACAGGGGGTCAAAAAACTGTCCCAATGAGTAGATATTTTCGATAATTCATCAATAATTCATTTATGTACAGGGTCATGTGATCATGGAATATATATTCCCAATATGTCAAGGTACCTGTGTGAATATTTTCAGGATGCTAGGCCATATATCTGCTGTGGTATTAGCAAATATGTCCAAAATGCGAAAATATTGGAACAGTTTTTTGAGCCACTGTACCTTAGTTGGTGTTACATTGTTAAACCAGTATAATATAGAAGAAAATAACCCTAAGGTTAGAATTTGCCTGCTCAAGCCGACGGGTGCTTACTTGATCATGTGACCCAGCCAATCTTCTTCAGTGCCTATCTTTGTTCTTGTTTGAATTCTTTGAGCTCCAGGAAATACATTTAGCTCATTGAATTCACCTGAGAAGCTTGTTCATAACACATATAGTCCAGAGATTAACTGCCCAAGCAGTGCCCAGGCAGTACTCAAGCACATGACTTCCATCAATTTAGGGTTAGGGTATGTCAGCTTGAGCAGAGGCATCACATGATCATGTGAATATGTTGAACTTCAAAACTAGAGTTTGCTTTCTACTCTACCCTCTCTCTCCTCCCTTCTCTGTCCTTTTCCCTCTCCCTCCTCCCCTCCCTCCCCCCTCTCTCCTCCACCCTCTCTAGATGCTCCCCTCCTTCTCCTTTCCCTCCCCTTACATCTTTTTTTTTCTCTCTAATTGTAATATTGGTTAAATTAGATACTGTATTATTTCGCTCAAATATACTGTTTTTTTGCTTGAGTCTAATACTGTACTTGAGAGTGGCTTGAGAAACCAAAAATAGTATTCTATAACTGCCCAGAATTCTGCTGAAATTCCACATTCTTAAGAATACATCTGACTTGAGCTGTTTTGCCTTGAACCTGCTTTGAGCATCTCCTCAAGTGACCCAAGTCATTGAAATATTTTTCTGATGTAGGGGCCAATGTTACCAAACATAGGGCCAATGCTATCCAAGTACTATCTAACACAGGGCCAATGCTATGGAGCACTACCTAATACTGGGACAACACTACATAGTACTAGTGCTCTTTATAGCTATATATATATATTACATATCACCATTCAATTGTTAGTGGATGCTAGTAGATGCTAGCAGCTAAAACCCAAGATTGCTGATGAGCTGCTCCTGGAACCTCTCTTGATGCCCTGTGAGTAATTCATTCAGCCATTTCTGGCCTATGAGGATAGAGGTATGTTTGGGTCAAGGTTGATGGTGTTTTGGAGAGGATAGAGCTGAGGCAATAACAAGAGCAGTGCAGAGTACCAAGGCATTGCATTTATGAATGCCTATAGAGCTCTTTCGAGCTACTTGCTGGAGTTCTGAATTTAGATGAGCCATATTAAATGTTATTCTTTTGTGCAAGGACAAAATATCTATGTTATCTAATCTATGTGATATGTTGTGACTACAGCTATCACACCTACAGATGGACATTTGGCAACCAGATAAATTGAGCCAGGCAGATGCCCAGGTCACTAGGTGGTGTTGCCAAACAGGGCCTGAATGTATAGTCAAAGTTGAATGTTGAACACTGAATGTTAAAACATTAAGCACTAAGCAACATTCTGGGACAAGTTTGATGTCATGTGATCAAGCACTTAGCAGTTCCTCCTTCATCAACCCTTCACTGCATGAATACACATGTGTCCAGTTTTTTTGCATCTTTCAAATTGCTGCTCAGACCTGATCCTCATGGGTCTGAGCATCCATAACTTTTCTTGTATAAAACATTTGTCCATGAGGCTCACAATTACTCCAAGTTAGCCACTATCATTGGACCATTCTGACATGGTAAAAGTCTCTGGGTATCACTGGATGTCCCATGCAATTTATGGAGCCAATTTCTTTTATTCTGGGAGAACAGGATATTTAACCATGCACCTACTGATGATTTCCCTGAATGATGGGCATACAGTGGTGATCTGGTATGCAATAGATGTAAAGATGTGTTGAGGGTCATCGTGATCTGGATTGAAATGGGAGAAAAAGAGGATAGCAGCAAGTTTGTTTATGCACTCCAGGGTCTTGGTGCAGCTCTCTGTGACAGCTGACTTGCCAATGCCAAAGGGACCATGCATCCAGAGGATGGGTCCTATACAATCAGATGTTCCCAGCACCCAATTGGTGATGTGCTCAATGTACTCATTCCAAGTGCCAAGTTTGTTGAATTATATTAGTTACTATAGTATCTGGGCAATCTAAGAAATGCCCCCATCTCCATTCTTGTTTCATATTTATTTTATTATTTCTCTATCACTTAAATGCAGTAGAGTAGTACATGTATTCCTTGCTGCTTTGTGTTAAGATTTACAGTCAGAGCACCTAGTAACATCACATGTCACAACATGTGATTGGGTTACATAAGACAGTGGCTAACTGGTCTTTAACTTACTTCAATTAATGAGCTTGAGTATTCTCAAAAGCCCAGTAAGAGAAGGCCAAGAAGACTTGAGGTAAGTCTAAGGTAGCGTGAGATTTGAGACAACAACAATAATACAAGTGGATTCAAGTTGGGGCAAGTAAACACAAGTAGTCCGGAAAACAAAGGAAAAATTAAACTTGTGTTTAATCTTTCTAATACAAGGTCCTTAAATACTAACTAAGACAAAACCATATCAAACTATGAAACTACAACTACAAGTCCAATATCACTATCATGATACTGATAAATACTAATCTGTCCACCGATATAACAGCTATCATAGTTAGATATCCTAGTGTTCTAATCCAAATGTGATGTCCATGAAACTATTATTGTCTGTTTATCAGTCTGTTAGTCCATTCCTATCAAACAGCAAAACCATTCCTTCTGATCCTAGTAATGACATCTGTCCAATTGTACTCATCCCAATCAATGTCAAATCTTTCTTCTTCAATGTCAAATTTCCCAATGTATTCCTCCTAATCAAGTAGAGCCACTTCAGACTGGGTGGCTATGTTGGCATCTAGGATGATCAAGTCACAATGGGTGTCAATCAAGTCAACATTTATAACATTATCCCTTTTGTAAGATTTGATGTCCTCATCAACAACTTTACTCAAAACTCGTTCAGTAGTCTCCATAGGGCTCCCCAGTGATGTTGGCCCAGGTGATGTTGTCATAGGGGTTGTCATATTCTTCTCCATAAGCATCCCAATGGTCATAGCCTCCATCAGAGATTTGGTGGGGTCTGAGGTGGTGTTGGGTACAAGGTCAACAGCAAGGCCTTTTGTAATACAAATGTTGGGTGTCAGAAGTTGGGTGAGCTGGAGAATGCAGTGGTAGAACTCATGTTCTACTTGTGTCTGTTGAGTCAAGTCCCACATGGAGGATGACTTTGTTTTGTCTTTGTCATTGGCGTCAGATGGGTTGGACTGGGCAGATTTCTTGAGTTGGAGAGGTTTGGGAAGAAGATAGGGGGAGGTTTCCAGGTCTAAATACTTGGGATGGATGTTTGTGGGTAAGGATAGGTTTGAGCCATTGTCATTCTCAATCAGAAACTCCATTGATGAATGTGGTGAGTGGGAAGAGATGTAATTGTGGGAACTTTATGATGGCTCATTGTTGGAGGACTTGTGCAAACTCCTGGGTGGTGCAGGCTTGGTTTTTGTTGAAGAAACAGTATCATCTGAGGTGTTCAGGGGCTGAGTGTCAGCAGTAGTTACAGGTGTAATGTTCACATTGGTCCATGAAATAACCATTGATCCTACAGATTGCACAGTAAACTCTTGGTTCAGGAATTTTGGGGGTAGGAACTGGGTTGGATTCCGCTTGTGGCAATCATAGTCCATTATCAGGTGTTCCAATTTGTTTCTCTCCCTGAGGGGTGTCAGGTTGATCCATATTAGGGTCCATCACAGGTTGTAATGTTACCAATCCATGACTGGTACCATCAGATGGTGCAGTCACAGATGGCTTCACATGGGTATCTGCAGATAGCAGGTTGATCCACAGATACAAGTAACCCGTTTTGTTCGGGCGAGCATGTATATAGATTGAATAGACTTTTCTGATAATTTTTGGTATAAGTTTTGAGCAAAAATACGCAAAATTGAGTGCACTACGGGACTTTCAAATTTGACCAAATATTCACAAATATTGGGGGGGATTGAGGCATTCATCAACACTCGACTCACCATATCTTCCTCAATTCTTGGTCGATTTCTATCAAAGTGGGCTCATTAGAAACGCATTGACTGGGGCTACAGAACAACATATAAATCGAGATGGCGAACGGACTCATAGATCATACAAATACATTTCTTCCTTTCCTTCAGCCCACTGAAGCTCACAGATAGCAGTACTTATCAACTCATTCCTCATCTGAATCTTCTGATACTTTACCTTCGATGATTGCTGCAGCTGCCTTGATACCTGGGAAAAGTGGGCTTCCATACCATGACCCAAGACCCATCCGAGCTTCAAAAGTGCTTGGAGACATATTGAGTTGCATAAAATTGATTTGTTGTTGGCCAACCAAAAATGCCCACTTGGCATCAACAGACGATGCTAGTAGATATCAGATAAGGAAGGATTGAGTGTGAGAAATGTACGAGCCTGGAGCACTGCAGTAGTTCATTCCCATCCTTGCAAGATTGGGATGACTGGTTGCAGTAGTGTTCCACCACTTCATATACCCCCTGAATCAATGACTGTTGAAGACTGGATGACTGGCTCTTTCAGGTAAGTGCAAATGTCATCCAGTTTCCCTGCTGTTGGTTTTGCTGCAGTGGGTTTCTTCATGTATTTGTTAGTGACTTGCTAAATTAACAGTAAGAATTAATATTAATAGAGATGGGATTATGTACTGCTGAGTCACTTCCTGAGTCAGGTGTGAGGTCAGGTCAGTAGTTTTGCTCCCACTGATCAATTACAGTCTGTTTGAGTTGTGAAATAACAGCACGTGAAAAACCATTGTCCTTAAACCACTGCAGCTTTCAATCAGGGCACATGACTAGAAATGCATAAATACACCTCTTATACTCACAGAGAAAGTAACATACCAATTGCAATGAAATAAATTTCACACTCTTTGCAAAGTGTGACATACTTGTTAACACAAAATTGCAGCTTGAGCTGCAATGCAAATAACTGGTGATAACTCGTCATCATCATCCTCACACACATTGACAAGATATGTTTGGATATCCAGTAGGAGTGGAAAGGCATCAACAATGAGGGGAACTTCAGCCTTTGAAAATAGATCAGTTGCTTTTTTGAAAATCTAGAATACTATTAGCTCATGTCTTAGCAGTAATTTTAACACATACCTCAAGAACAGGAAGGAAATCAGTTACTATCTTCCACTGGTCAGCTGATAACTGGTACTGTGTCAGATTATTGTCAGAAATCCCAGTCATTGTCTCAACCTCCTTTTGGAAATAAACATGAGCATTAAGACAAAGGAAATCTGAATTCCAGCAAGTTGCCACTTGGTGATTGAGTGAACGTTTAGCACCATCAAGCCTGGGATTTTTGCTGACTCACTCATCAAACTGCTCACAGAGAGTAGGTGAGTCATGAATACAATGAGTGAGACCAGAGACCTAAATATTATTAGAAAAGTACACATTGCAAGTATAAAAGACACACCCAAGGCATAATACCCTCAGCTGTATGGAGCTGAGCAGGAGTGGCAGTAACAGGCTCTTCCCTTGCTTGTATCTGCATAATTGCTGGCTGATGGAGTGCCAGTACAGCTTCCTGATTAAAAATACCATGACTATCATCTTCTTCAAGCACTCCATAATCTTCATCATCCTTGTCCTCGACAACCTGATCTGTTACGAATGTTAAATGATCATCCACTGAGACTAAACCATTATCGGAAATGATGGCCTGGTTTGACTTTGTCTTGTCCTTCTTAAAGAAAAATGACATAAACATCTAAACAAAGTAAATTATTATAATGGTAAATGTCAAGCTTAAATTAAATACTGCACCTTTGCTACTAAATTCAAAATATGGGCCATGCACCAAGTATGAGCTTGTGGACCAGGAAATGATGGTATATACTGAGGAAGAAGCTCTACAAGCTTATTGCAGTTTGCTGCATTATCCATGCATATAGAAAATAGCTAGAGTTTGATTGGTAAGCATATGCAGTTAATTAAAATATTGAGATTACTCACCTTCTTTGTTAATCCCCAACATTTCAGACAGTCAAAAACAACCTTAGCAAGGTATTCACCAGTGTGTTTGTGTTTTAACCTATTATTAAGCAAATTTAATTCATACTCTGGGTTAGAATAATATTATTGCTTACCTAATAAACTCCAGCACTGTCCGATAGATTGTACCCTGTTCAGACCAAATAATGACAAGGCCCAGATATGATGCTACAATTGGTGCTGTCCATCTATCCAGAACAAGATGGATACCACCAGTAATCGACTGCTCTGATCAGTCTCTAAAGTAGAGTGAGAAAAATACAAACATACCATGAGTTGAGTATGAACAATACCAGACACTTCACAATATAAAAGTCAGGTATCACAACCAACTTGCTCAGGACTTGGAAGGACTGTTTCCTTTTGGAGTATAGCAACTTCAAGATGATAAAGCCCATCCTTGACTGAGTTGAATGGGCACTGATTCACAGCACACCATAATGAAATGATTGCTCAGTGAGCTGATTCAGAGTAAGGAATATAATCAGAGTCAGATTGATGTGGGACCAATGATGAGCCATCTTCAGCAAGTCCATTCAGCCAGTTGCAGGCCTTGATGCCCTTCTGAAGGTTTCCAGTCCCTGTGTGTGTCTTCATGCATCCCCGATGATGTGCTGTATGACAGTCCAGATTGGTTTTACAGGTGAAGATAAATACCAGTTCAGAAGGCTCATCATCCTTGAGAACATGGTCAAGGGTGATGTTAAAGTGCTGGTATGCAAGAGACTTAAGATGTGCAAATGAAGCCTCTAGAATTATTGGATTATATACATTAATAAATTTTTGAAGTGGTTGTGAATGTACATACCAATAATCTCATCATCTGGCAGGTCCCAGATATCAAGATTATGCTTATCAGCCACTTGATTAGCAGCCTTTGCCTTCTGGCACTGTTTGACAGGAGAGAATTGTACAGGGATGAGTGGTCTGGTATTATCTTCCTCATCACTCGAAGCCCTAGTCTCAGGTGTCTGGGCCTGAGAAATGTGTGGTGTGATAGCCCTGCTGCCACTTGAACCCCTAGATGGTGGCCCTGAAGCAGGATGAGAGGGAAGCCTTGATTTTATATGAGGCATATCAATGCAAGGATGGACTACAAGGGGTGAGAAGCTCGAATGCAGGGTCATGTTCATTATCTGACATGTTTACATCAATAATTTGATTCAGAGTCTCAAAAGCTCCCATATATAGACTATATATCTATTTTTAACTAGTCCCTGTTAGGTTACCACAGGTACTATGGGATGTCCATACCTCGGACACATTGTTACCTTGGACAGTCACATCAGTCACACTAAGCATGCACCAGCTGTTTTGAACTCTGTTGGCAATCAATGATCTCATTATCTCAGTCCAGGCAATGAGACTTGTATTATGTGTCCAGTCTATGAGTATCTATCTGAGTAATAATCTAGTCTGAATCATGCCCATCCAAGAAGAATCATGAATTAGAATAATGATGATAATGTCCATTGTTCAGGTTATAATAATATTGAGAAAACTGTTGATTTGGAGCCATTGCCACATAACTGGGATGATGGTAGGTAGGGAATGTAGCATTAAGGCCTTGGCTAGTAAGATTCAGTGCTGCATTATAGATGGTAGGAGCAACTGGAAGAGTGGCAGGTGGTGTTGATGATGTTGATGGGCCTTGCTTGATGATCAGAGGTGAGCTTTCTGCAGTGGATTGATTGCCAGCTGCAATTTTCCAGGTAGTGTGAGCTCTCTTGTTATAAAGAGACAAAAACCTTTCATGAGTCCGAAGTTCTGGATGAGTCTCAAGATGATCTTTGATACCTTGCAACATGACATCCTTAGTTCCAGTATCAGGAACCCCAAGAGCTCGAGTGACAATACAAAGTTTGGCCCTAGACTTGGAGTAGGCTGCAAGAGAGCAGTCAAAAACCCTTGAACTAGCCTGTTCAGTAATATAACACTCTTGTTCCTGTATCTCGGCAGCCTTCTGGGCTCCTCTCACCTCCTCCTCTGCTTCCTTCCACCTCTGCTCTTCACCCTCCACCTCAAAGGCCTCCCTCAGTTAAGGCATTGTGAGTACCCTAGCTTTGACTTTGGTTGACTTCCTCTCCTTTCTCTTCACAACATTAGCGAGTTGTGAGTGAACATCTGAAAGTGCATCCTTTATGATTGTACAGTGGGCATTTGCAGCCTGTACTGATGCCTTCCTCATCTGGACTGCATCACAGAGCTGACAAACATAAGACCAAAGCTCCCGAACCTCTTCAAGAAGTTCTATGTATGATTTTGCCTCATCACTTTGAAGGGGAACATTCCCAACCTTCATTAAAATGTCATTGAAGTCAAGACACCTGGACAAAATCGAGGTGCAGAGTGATATCGATCTATCCATGATGTCCACCTCTGAACTCCCAGCTTCATTGTCATCACTACTCTCTCTATCCTCCAGATCTTCCCATTCACTATCATCTTCATCACCTGACTTGATATCCAATGTATCTATAGTCACTGTACCAGCGTGTGCAGCTTGATCATTAGAGTCTTCATCTTCAATGTCAGAAGATGCAGCCATAGGTGATGATGGAGTCTCAGCAGGAAATGAGTCAGGAACATGTGCATGGGAAGATGAGGACATGCTGGGAGCGAAATCTTCATCTGAGAAGACATTCCGATTGACTGGAAAGATGCCTGTGGTTCGAAAAGCGTTCTGGATAGAGGAAAGCTTCATGTGCTTTCCTCTGACATCAACATATTCTTGTATCACATTGTAGCGATTAATTGTCTGGCAATTGATATGCAGATCATCACAATGACTGCACCAAGCTCGACCAATCGGAGAGAAGATCACAATGTCAAGAGGTTGTAAACAGTGTGTACATTTGGAAGGGAAGCAGAAAAGAATGATATCGCAGCCATCAATGGAATAGACCTCCCACTGAAGGTCCATTGACTTATGTGATTCATGCCCATCAAGGATTAGGAGGATGGGCTTGGTATTGTCAATGCACTTCTTCATTGCATATGGAATGAATGCATCTTGTAGCCAATTGACAGCTTGTTCATTATTGGTCCAACCAGTTGGTGTCTGACCAACTCTAAATATCACAATTAAAAAGGGAATCATCCAGCAAGCAAAAAAGCAGACTTACAGAGATACCTGGTCATCTGGGAGTTCTCAAAGATCAGGAGTGGGGCCCTCACTGAGAACAAATCCAGGAGGGATAGAGTCTCCAGCTGCGGAGATGCATTCAATAATAGTGACAAGCTCAAGATTATCACTGCTGACATGGTAGCAGTTTTTCATCTTGCACAGATAGATGTAAGACTGTCCATTTCCTTTCTGGCCACCACCCATCTGAATCCCTTTCTCATCTATATTCCAAATATGCTCTGGTGGAATACCTCCATAGGTACGATGTATTTCCTCATAGACATGAAAGTAATCATTAATGACAGATTTGTTGAAGTTATCATGTTGCTTTGGATCGAGCTTCTGGGCCTTCCCTGCAACAAGCTCTGGATGTCGTTTGAAGAAACTCCGAACCCACTTCTGTCCAACAATGCTCCCAGCAATATTAGATGCATAGTGATGAAGTCCACTGAAATCAACGGGGGTCACAGAGAGCTTGAAGGGCCACCCAATCAGCCACAACTTGCTCTTGTGCTGGTGTGAGGACCTGCAATATGACAGCATGGTCCTTCAAGCTCTTGTGCTTCCCATGTATACGGTCTGCAATTATTGACTTCGAGACCTATGGTGATATAAGTCAGAATGAACATGGGATGAGAAGCTAACTCATGTTGTGTGCAACTGCAGCTGCCCTGTAGGAATCAAAGACACCATCTCTGTAGCCCTGGATGGCTGCAAGGAGTTGCTTCTCATAGTCAGGCTCATGGTATGTCCTGCTTTGATGATGATTTCCACTGGCCTTTGTGTGAGCCATAAACTCGGGCAATGACAGGGGCTTGGGGTGATGAACGCACCAACTAAATGATGCAACTTGCCAAAATTGGCTTTGAAACTCCGACGTGGCTGTTCTGGCAGAGGTGACAGAGAGTGACATTAACCTGTATGCTTGTTGTCCACAACCACTCATTTTTTCACATTAAAAATGTGCGCATCTTATTATATGCATGCAGATCAGCTATTCTAGCAATTTTCATTGAGATTGAAACAGCGGAACAGGAGATACAAATGTTTGTCCAAGGTACAGTGGCTCAAAAAACTGTCCCAATGTTTTCACATTTTGGACATATTTGCTAATATCACAGCAGATATATGGCCTAGCATCCTGAAAATATTCACACAGGTACCTTGACATATTGGGCGCATATATTCCCTTGATTACATGACCTTGTCCATCAATGAATCATTAATGAACTATCAAAAATATCTACTCATTGGGACAGTTTTTGACCCTCTGTTATCTACCTACTCAATACTTTGTATGACCTGCTCTTGCCCTGATAACTGCCTCAATCCTTCTGGGCATGCTTTCTATCAGCCTTTGGCACCTTTCTGCTGGAACCTTATTCCACTCCTCTACTAGCCTCTCCCACAATTCAAATACTCCCTTGGGTGGTCTTTCATATGCCTTCAGCTGGTCCTTCAGGTAGGTCCAGAGGTGTTCAATGGGATTTAGGTCAGGGGATTGTGCAGGCCATGATAGAACTTGAATGTTGTTGTCCACAAACTATTGTTGTCCCAGTTTTGAGGTGTGTTTTGGGTCATTATCCTGCTGGAATATCCTCTCCTCCTCCTCCATCTCCAACTTTTCAAAGCTTTTGACCACCCCATTGTCCAAAATCTCGCAGTATTGCACTGCATCCATATTCCCTTGAACCTCTATCAGCTTTCCTACTCCATTCCACCCCATACACCCCCACACCATCATGTTACCACCTCCTCCATGTTTGACAGTAGGGAGAGTTGTCCTATCTGACAGTGGTTCCCCCCTCTCCTTCCAGGTATACACCTTTCCATCTGATCCGATCCTGTTGATCTTTGTTTCATCTGTCTACAACACCCTCTTCCAGCCCTCCACTGTCCAATTCCTATGTTCATGTGCAAAGTCAAGGTGTTCCTCATGATATTGCTTTTTGAGTAGAGGTTGTAGAATCTTGGTTACAGAGTGAAATCCATTGTCCTGAAGGGTATTTCTGACAGTTTGGGGTGTGACAGGACTAGACAGAGTAGAGTTAATGAAATTTGTAGCCTGGACAGCATTGTCTAGCTTTCCAGAGGTTATTTGGTGAATTATTGCATTTTTGTCACAAGGAGAAGGCTTGGAAGGACATCCTCCCTTGTTGTTTTCCTTGTTCCCATCAACTTCTTTCTTGATCCTCCCAACAGTAGACTTGCCTAGACCAGTTTTATGTTCAATCTGGTGCAAGGAGTAGCCATCTTTGAGAAGAAAAGTGACTTGAGAGTATTGGGTAGAGGAGATAGCTTTCATGATGTAGTGGGAGGAAGAAAGACAGTTGTAACCATCTCAACATGTCAACCAAGGTCACATGATCTTGTTTATGACTCCTATGCCTGCCCTGATGGTCCCCTGGCATATTACAAGGTAGATACTGGGAGGCTGACAGGTGGTCAAAAAACTGTCCCAATGAGTAGATATTTTCAATAATTCATTAATAATTCATTGATGGACAAGGTCATGTGATCATGGGAATATATGTGCCCAATATGTCAAGGTACCTGTGTGAATACTTTCAGGATGCTAGGCCATATATCTGCCCTGGTATTAGCAAATATGTCCAAAATGCAAAAACATAGGGACAGTTTTTTGAGCCACTGTATGGACATATCTGAGGTACAGACATCCCATAGTATCTGGCAAACCAGTATCCAACCTGACCCAATCTGGTCATCATGGATCGTTACCTGCAGATACCTGGTTGTCACATATCCATGACGGTGTGACATGAAAACTGAAAATGAACAAGTAATACTAATATTTTTGCAATTTCACACTTAGTATTATAAAAGAATAATGCTATACCTAAGAGCCCTATAGTGCATTAGTGGTGTAGCTACAAAGCTACTTACTAAGAAGTAATATGGTCAACCAATACGGCAGGCAAGACTGGTAATCTAGTACAGCTGTCCACTGTTGTGAACCATTCTGGGGATTCAAACCCTCAACTTCAGGACACCACATCACCAAATTACCACTTTAGGACTCGAGGGAAACCTCTGCACTGAGAATGATCCAAATGATCTAAAAATAAGGACCAAGGTCTAGAACTGGATCAGAAGGATCAACAGACTGGTTAATAGACAATGATCTGCATTTTCCACATGTACAAGACAGGAACCTAGCTACCCCACTGCTTAGCTACATCATTTCCGCACTGCTCAGTCATCCAACTGTACTGGCCAAGCAAACTGATGGTTGCATTGATGTGGCAGAGGTCCTCAGTTAAAGGAAATATCACAGCCAAAATGCTTACCCATGATTAAAAAAGGATTAATGAAAGAAACTCGCGTGGTAGCTACTCTGCTACCCATATGACAACCTAGCGATTGAATGGACCTACCAGTCGGCATCGCATCGTAAAAGTATACCCAGTCAAATCCAGGACAATTCAGTCATTTTCTATTAGTCAATTTCAAGTCATACCTATTTCTTTCTAGAATATTTCGTCTATTTTCGTATCTCTCAAATAATATAAAAAGGGCCTGACAGTGTGTGGATAGGCAAGGAATCCTACACCTCCATAGTGCTATAGGGTGTGCAGACCACAAACTAGGCATTTTTGAGTGAATAAGTGATCAACCTTCTAAGAGAACTCTAACAGGAAAGACTTCTACTAGTTAATCTAAGAAATATTCTAAGATGTCTCGAGTTCGACCTAGTGCCACAGCGAAGTAGCTATCAAGCTAAGAAGGCTTGTAGTTAAGACATATTGACTGCACCAGCACCAGTGTGTGACTGAGTGGGTGATTATAGACAAGGTCCAGTTGACCTTAGAAAGAAGCAGAGACAGCCTCAGGATAAAAGATCTTAGCTATAGAAGTCAACTAAGCATTGCAAACTGCGCACTTAGTCAGGATCCTAGTACAGTGTTTGAGAATTTCACAAAGTAAATAAAACAGCATTTAATTTCATTGCACATTTCGCATTATTCAGCAGTACCTACATAAATCCTCATCTATTTCCCATACTTCCCCTCAAATTCGTTTGAGGTTACATTCTAGCTACCTAGCTAGTACTCTACTTGAAATTATATCCATACATCAATGAGCCTCTACAACAGTCCCTAATCCACATTAGGAAGTTCAGGGGGTACTCCATTGGTTCCAGCATCAGGTCCATCTGGGTACTGGAGGTCAGGGAGTTCAGATCCTTGTCAAGTCTCGCTAGGCTCACTTGGATCTGGAGCCTCTGGGAAAGCGTGAATTCGGGCTTGTTCAGCCACTGATATGATCTTCCTGATGATAGGTGATTCGACAGTTCAGCAAAGTGAGTCAGTGTGGCACTTGAGGGAATATGAGTGATGAAACATTGTGCATTTAAGAAATAGGAGAGTAGTCCAGTCCTCCCTGAATAGGTTGAACTGGACAGCATCAAGTGAATCTTTGCGGAGAGTGGCCCTAGCTTCAGTGAAGGGGGTGTTGTAGAGTTGGAAGGTACAGAGGGCTCGAGTGGGGTTGGTGATGCTTTCTTCTGGTGAGGGATCTTCCACAATTGGGGAAGGGGGCTGAACAATTTCAATGGTTGTGACTGGAGGGGTAGAGACATGGCTCGTTCTTGATCCAGTACAGATATATGATGGAGGGTGTGAAGGTAAATGATTGGAATTCAACATGGTGTCTAGTTTGCAGAGGGGTGTAAGAGGTATGTTGGTTTGGTAGGTGTAAGGTTCTGGGGTGGAGTTTGGAATGAGGTGTTGCATGATTCTGGGTTTTTCAATGAAGTTTGTGATGCTGTTTATATGTGTCTAGCATCTCCTGTGCATTCTTTAGGGTGTCTGCGGGCTGCCATGTCCGTTCTGAATCGGGGTATCCCTTCCAGTGGATCAGATATTCAATCTTTCCACAATGTGTTTTGTGATGGTGAACAACATCTTTGACTTCCCATTCTTCCTCTCCTTCTATGAGATCAGGTGGTGGGTTCTCGAAATGATTTCCGTATTCATCATTCTCAGTTACTAACCATAGGAGTCCTACATGGAAGTGGGGATGAACTTTCCATGTTTTGGGTAATTTTAGTTTGTAGTTCATGGGTCCAAGTTTCTTTGTGATTTCAAATGGTCCTATGTGTTTCACTGATAGTTTCCTTGATGGTGCTCGAATAGGGAGATTGCATGAATCCAGCCAGACCTTCTGTCCTACTTCTAGTTTGGGGGGTGGGCCTTTGATGCACTCGGTCATAGTTTGCCTTGCTTTCTCATGTGAATCTTGTGTGGCAATGCAGATATTCTTTATCCAGTCAATGCAGCCTTCAGTTGCCAGGTTATTTGTTGGTTCTTGATTAGTTGGGAAAAATTTGAGGGAATGACCATACATCAGTTCAAAAGGTGTCTGTGATCTGTTGGAGTGGGTGCAAGAGTTGTGTGCAAATTCAACAAGGGGTAGTTTCTTTGGCCAGTCAAGAGCATTTTTGGAGCAGTAAGCAGAGAGGTACATTTCAATTTCCTGGTTGAAGCATTCAGTGGTACTGTCAGATTGAGGGTGATATGCAGTAGATTGTGCATGTTCTATTCCTAGCTTCTTGAACAGAGCTTGGACAGATTTAGCAATGAATCTAGGGTCTCGATTAGAGATAATTTTGTCTGGGGTTCCAAAATGCAAGAAGATGTTTTTGATTAATAGATCAGAGATGTGATCTGCAGTGGCTTCTTTTTGTGTTGGTACTATAATTATCCCTTTTGTGAGTCCGTGGTCCACTATGGACAAAATAGAATTGAATCCATTGACTTCTGGAAGATTGGTGATGAGACCCATAGCTATTTGTGCAAAGGGCTGCAAAGAGCATGGTCCTTTAATGGGTTGGAGTGGGGGCTTGAAAGGCCGTCTGTTGATTTTGTGCTGTTGACAGATTGGGCATCCTTTCATGTAGTTCTTGACAAAGGCTCTCATTCCAGGCCATGTGACATATTCTTCTAATTTTCGTATGGTTTCAGTAGTACCAGGGTGTCCTGCTGCTGGAGTGTTATGTACTCTTTGGAGTAAGTGTTTCTTGAAGGTGTTATTGGCAGGTAATGTGAAATGTCCCTTTTTGTTGATGTGGGGTGAGCCATCGGATTTCATTGGGAGTGATTCTTTGATTTCTGGATCAAGGATATCAATGTCCATTGCTGGGAAGGATGATGTATCAAACATATGGGCAGGAATGGCTGCTTGCAGTTTCTCCTCTTCTTCTGTGATGTGGTCAGGTCTGTGTGAGAATGCATCAGCTGCGACATTTTTGATGCTGGCAATATGGCAGATCTTGACTTTATGGGTGCTGATAAGGGCGGACCATCAAATTGTCCATCAGGATAACTTTGATGGTTTAGCCCAATGAATGATATTGTCATGATCTGTCCATATGATGGTTTCATGAGGTGAGCCATTGATGTAATGTCGCCATTCTTGCAATGCATGGATGATTGTGAGGAATTCTTGTTTAAAGGTGTGATAGCACTTTTTGGTGGGGGAAAATCCTTTTGAGTGGAAGAAACATGGGCGCATGACTCTGTTTGAGTCTTTTTGAAGTAAAACCGCACCAGATGTGTGGTTAGAGATGTCAGTTTGTATTTCAAAAGGTTTTGTCAGATCAGGGGTTATAAGAACAGGTTCTTGTAGAAATTTCTTTTTGAGAGTGTCGAACAACAATTGAGCTTCTGAATTCCATTGAAATGGTTGATTTTTGGGAAGGAGAGCATTGAGGGGGGCTGTGTAGTGGGCATAATTTTGTATGAATTTTCAATAAAAGTTGCAGAATCCAATGAATTTGTGGATCTCTCATGGGTTTTTAGGTATGGGCCAATCCGCTATTCCTTTGAGTTTTATCAGGTCCATGCGAACTTCATCAGATGAAATTATGAATCCTAGATATGCCAATTTTTCTTTTTCAAAATCGCATTTCTCTACTTTGAGGTAGAGATCATGCTTTCGAAAGATTTCAAATACTTGGCGGGTGATTTCTTGTAGTTCTTGTTTTGTTTTTGCATGAATCAACACATCATCCATGTATATGATGACCTTATTTTGATGGATGAGAGGAGCAAGGATGGTGTCCATCATATTCTGGAATGTCGCTGGGCTATTGCACATTCCAAGGAACATAACGGTCAGTTCGAATAATCCTTTGTGGGTATGAAAGGCTCCTTTCCATTGATCTCCATCGAAAATGCAAATGTTATTGTATCCAAGTTGTACATTGAGTGTGGTGAAGTATTTCAATCCTTGAAGTCAGTCAAGGATTGATTGGATACTAGGGATTGGATAGGCATTTTTGATGATATGTTCATTGAGGTATCAGTAATCTTGACATGGTCTTAGAGATCCATTTTTCTTAGATACAAAGAAGCAAGGAGAAGCCATTGGTGACTTCAATGGTCTAATGTATCCCTTTTGTAGATTTTCTTCGATGAATTTGTTGAGTTCAAGTGTTTCTCCATATGATAATTTGTAAGAGGGAAAAGCTTTTGGTTGGAATGATGGTTTCATCTCAATTTTGTGATCGTGGGTTCGAGATGGAGGAAATCTTTCACTTTTCTTCTTGTTGAAGAGATCAAGGAATTCATGAAGACAATTGGGTACAATCTTGGTGGGATCAGTTTCTTTCTTTTCTCTGTGTTGTTGGGTGAATGTCTGGGAATGTGATGTTTTGGCATTGAATTTGATAAAATGCTGTTCTGACAAGTTGAGTTCATCCAAGCTGATTGTGTTAGGAAATGCTGAATCAAGTAATGCTGTGAATTCTTGGTTTTCAATGTAAGATCGCCAAGAAAGGGTTTTCTTGGTCCAATCTACATCAGGATTGTGTTTTGAAAACCATGGGATTCCATAGATTATTCTGGGATGTCCTAGGTTTGCAATGATTGTGTTGGTTTTGATTCATTTTCTGTAAACAGTAGTTTCGATCACTACATAATCAGTGATGGATGTATTTTCTACAACTGATCCATCTCTATTCCTGATGGCAAGGGGTTTCAGGAGTTTTCTTCTTGGAAGTTTCCATTCATTGACGAGATCTTGATCGACAAGATTGGCTCCAGCTCCTGAGTCAAGGAGTGCTAAGGTATCCATGGTTCTCTCTGGTAGGTGCACTTTTAGGGGAAGATAAAGGGTGTTTGATTGCATGGGGGTAAGGGAAACTTCATTTAAATAAGAGAGTTGAGTCAGGGTCTTCAGTCTGGGATAGCTATTGTTCTGTAGTCCATTCGAGAAATAAATAGGTCCATTGGAATCTGGAGTCAAAGAGCAAGAGGATAAATAAGAGGGTGTGCACTGTCCAGTAGAGGGTTTTGATGAGTTAGACGTGGATGCTAATTGTCTGAGGCAAAATCCTGGATTTCTCAATGGATGAATCTGGGTTGATCAGCATGTTCATTATAGACATTTACAACTTCTTTGTCATCTGGGATACTTTGGACAATTTTGTTGAGTTGCATGCTTTGGAAGCGTCTCTGTGCCTTCTTGTCATTATCACATGGTTTCCTAGGCAATACAGGTCGCTTATGCTTGGCATTTTTGGATTGGGAACTTCTGGGAATTTTTAAAAGGTGTGTTTTATGTTTGGGACAATCTCTGGTGAAGTGTCCAGTTTGTTCACATTCAAAACATGTCCCTTTCCTAAGGCTTTCCTTTGGGCATGTAGAAAGGATTGTGTCAAACACTTGTAGGATTGAGTGTTTAACGTTCTCTTGATGATCATCGTCGTTGCTTTCACTTTCATCAGATGATGAATCATTGTTTTGTTGGTAGCCTTGAGAAATCATGAAGTTCTGAAGTAATGCTTCTATAGCATCAATGTCCATTGTGTTTGGGTCCTGATGAGGTTGGAGCAGGATGTAGCCTTGACCCTGGTGATAATTGCGCCTTTTTGGTTTTGCCATCTTTCTTCTGGAGTATATCTGGGGGTGTCTTCAATACTAGTCTGCCTCCATTCTTTCAGTTTCATCTGCTGCACAGGCTGCCATGAACCATTCCTCCAAGTTGTTTCCTGGATGTTTTGAAATAGCACAGATTGCAATGCTCAGGTTGAGACCTTCTCTGAATTGATGGATGAGTTGTTGGGTTTCTTGGACTCTGGCTTGGTTAGCCAGGATTCGGAACTCCATGATGTAGGTCTCAACAGGTCTTTGCATTTGTTTAAGTGTGAGCCATTTTCTGAGGAAGCTTTCTCCTTCATTGAATAGTAGGAATGATTGATCCAAGGCTTGCCAAAATGCATTGGTGGTACCGAAGGTAGGTACTCCATTTTGCATGTGATGGGTAAGGAAGTCTCTTCTCCAGAAACTTGCTCCTTCTCCCATGTTGTATAATGCACAGATGATGGTATCATGGTCAGATGGGAATTGATCATGGTTGGCCAAGAAGTATAATGCAAGTTGTTCTTTCCATCTTTGATAATCCTGAGTGATGCCATTGAATTCTTTGGGTAGGTCATATTTGACTCCTCTATTGTACTGCTGGGGTTGCTGTTGTTGTGGTTGTCCAAAGAATCCTCCTCCGCCTCCACCACCTCCTCCTCCACCTTCTCCTCTGCCTCCTCCTCCTCCTCCATCTGGACTTCCAGGCAGTCCTTTCCCCTTGAAACCTTGTGGTACTGGTTGATAGACATTATATTCTGGATTATTGGCTCTATATCCGAATGTGTTTGCTGCCAAGACTTTGGCTCTTCTATTGAATTCACTGGATTCCATCAGTGATCCTGCTCTTTGAGATCTATAGGAGATTTCAGAATCTGATTGGGATGGGGTGGTAATGGTGGAAGATCCTTGTGAAGGCATTTCTTGGGTTTCAATTGGTCTGAGTTGGAGTCTGAGTGGTTCTGTCTGGGCAAGGTTTTCAAGTCTAGTGAAGGTTTCTTTGAGTTGGGATTGGTGTTCTTCTTCATGTTGTCTACTTCTTTGTCTTTGGATAGCTGGGAGTAGTGAGGGTTTTGTGGGAGGGGTTGGAAGGTTTGGGAGTTGTTGTGAAAAGAGGGTGTTCTGAGATTCTCAGGTTTCAATTGGTGAGTTTCCACTGGTTGATTCTTGTTGTTCATTTTCGGGATGGAAATGGCTTTGGAATCTCTTGGAGAGGCATGCTGCAAGGTGTGGGGGGTCTGCTCTTCTACAATTGTTGGAAGATGAGGTTTCAGGCATTCACAAACAACAATTGATGGGTATCATTTGAGTATTAGTTCAATTATACGTTGTTGTGTATCAGGTGTGATATTAGTTCTAAAAATAGAATCAATAGAGTTGGATGAATTTGGATTTTTGTCAGATTCATAATCTGAATAGTTTTTAGTTTGATCATTGATCTCGCTGATCCACGATGGTGATTCTGGTTCTTCAGATGATGTTAGTCTACTAGTCAGACGCTCATGGTCAGACTCTTCTGATTGGCTACCTTTGTAGTTTGTACGCAAGAAATCAGGTCAGTTCTTTGGCATGTGCCAGGGGTTGTTATAGTGATGCCAGCCCAGTCCTAAGCTGGCACAATAAGTATTAACTTGATCTTATCAAAGGGGACTCCTTCTTGGTAAGCAACAAAGTCATTTACTAAGTCAGAGTTATAATATGACAATTATAAGAGTAAAGACTTTAGTAATTGAGATCTTAGGGCTTAAGTTCAATTCAACTTTGTGTAGATAAAGGCTTGTATTGAGTCTCCACCTAACCAAGTAGAAACAATGTTTCTCCTTGGTAGATGTTGATGACTTATATACAATACAGGTCTGTATCTATTATTAACTAGGGCTAAGGGCTTCTAATGAAAGAAGAGAAGCATGCAGCTTCCTTAATGCTAATTAAACTATATAAGACGTGATCTGTTAAAGAAGCTTTAGAAGTTCTTCTAAAGAAGTTCTTCTTTAATCATCTGATTGATCACAAGATAAGTCCAAATATAGCGCAGCTATATTTAACAACCACATGTTATCAAAAGGTAAACAGAACCAAACAAGTTATAACAAACTGGAAAATACAAGAACAAATAAGATGAAAACATAATTGTGATATTACTTAAGTAAAGCTAATATCGACTTTGTATTGTATAGGAAACAAATGCTAGATATAATCAATATACATAACATTATCCCTTTCCTAGCTAAGATGTCCACATCTTAGTAACTATCTAAGTCACTAAGGTAAATTACCTTTACCATCTATGTTGAAGTTGGCTTCACCACCGTAATGAGATTTGTAATTGCCATCTTCATATGGGGGTGTAAGGGGGTGGTCTCCTTTATAGATGCAAGAAGTTTGACCATAATAGGGATGTCTGCTCGGACTGCGTCCTCAATGGTTTGGATGGGAGGAACAGACTGAGGTCTGGAGACGACCATACTGTCTTCCTTATGGTGCAGGTTTACAGCCTCATCGCAGCGTAAAAGGAGGGTTGTAGGTGGGGCCAAGAGTGGTGGTGTTAATGGCTGTGGATGTTGGATTATATCATTTGGATCAAAGTCCATCGACATTGGTGATGGGGGTGCTGTGATTACCAGTTGGTATACCGGACTGGCAGGGCTGTACTCTGGCAGACTCAGAGATGGACTGCAGAGCAAGAGCCTTGGCAGCATCAACTCCCTTGGTAATGGAAAGTGCTACCAGGGTGACTGGGGGTAGATCCTGTTGAGCAATTCCTTTATAAGGATTTCAGGAACAATACCTGGTGAAATGGCTGGGGGTGAAAGTGTTGCACCAGGTGCAATGATATCCTGGGCAAAGTGTCTTGATATGACCCATTCTGTGACATATGTCGCAGGTTCGACTAGTACATCCAGACCAAGTTGCATCTCAATTGGTATTTCAAGGAGGCTCATTAGTAGGCATTAGAGGGGGTGTACTTGGTAATATGGCATTGTGTGTAGCCACATCATGACATTGCTGAGGTTTGATGCTAGGTGTGGAAGTTTTTTCTTTGTCATCAGCTGGGGCACACTCAGAATCCTGTGCACATTGCTCTGGAGCTTGTTGATGCTTGAGCATAGTGAAGTAATCTCCATCCGGGTTGGTGCATTTGACGTGTCAGATGATGTTCTGAGTATAGGGACCCCTAGGGATATGGTGTGCCAGATTACTAAGATAGAAGTCCATTTCTTCCTGGAGACACTTGTATTCACTTCTTGCAGAAGCGAGAGCATCAAGGTGATCCCCAATGTTGTAGACATATGAAGTGAGTCTAGGATTGCTGCCGTAGGCAGACAGAAAGTCAACAGCTGTCTGTTCTCAAAGAAATGCACATTGTAGGATGGCATTCTCTTTATAGGGTGAAGAGTTTTCACTGCTAGTGTCTCCACCTGCACTATCTCCAGCAGGGGAAGTGGTGCCTTGTTCTTGCAATGGGGCAAGACCAGGACTTTCCTCGACCTTGTTTGCATCATTGATGGTGTTAGTCAGTGTAGTAGGAGGGGTAAGAGGTGAGGGCGATTCGCAAATAATAGTTCCAAAGACTGGTACTGCTGGTTGTTTACTGACTTCTGGAGTAGTCATTGAAACTGGGGAATGTTAAGAGAGATTGTGCTGGGTTTTATACTCTTGAATTATTTCTTTTGAATTTTCAAGATTTTTCTCTGGTTCCCATGAGTCTTTGGTAGGCCCGTATCCTTTCCATTGAATTAGGTATTCTATTTTTGTTCCTGAGTGTAGTCTGTGAGTTCTATAATTTAGGACTACTTTGACTTCATATTGTTCTTCTCCTGAGACAAGAACAGGTGGTGGTTTAGGATTGTGTTTCCCATAAATGTCATTCTCAGTTACTGGCATGAGGAGTGAAACATGGAACTTGTTGTGAATTTTCCACTTTGGTGGTAGTCTGAGTTCATAGTTGACTGGAGAGGTCTTTCTAATAATAGTAAATGGTCCTTCTCTTCTCTGGTTGAGCTTCTTAGAAGCATAGGGCAAAGGGAGATTTTGGTTATCTAACCAAACTTGGTCTCCTACTTTGAATGGCATCCATGGTTGGTTCTTTCATTGAGCCATCATGAGACATGTTCGTTCATGTGCCTCTAGAGCTGCTTCTCGAACTTGTTCTAAGAATAAGGACTTCTCATTGATAGAACGTGTGTCTGTCTCTTTATCTGAGATGTACACTTGTGGGTTATATCCCAGTATTAATTCATATGGTGAGTGTTTTCTTCCAGAATGGGGTTTTGTATTGTGTATGAATTCAATCATTGGAAGTGCTCATTTCCATATTATCAGATTTTGTGATGTGTAAACTGCTAAGTAAAACTCAATTTCTTGGTTGTACCTTTTGGTAGTACCATCTGTCTGTGGATGATATGCTGTAGACAGGGCTGGTGTAATATTGAGTTTTTCGTATAATTTTTGCATCGATTTAGCAGCAAATCATGGATCTCAATCTGAGATGATTTTGTTGGGTGTTCCATATTTCAAAAATACTTTGTCAATAAGAATTTCAGCAATGCCATCAGCATTTACTGTCTTCTTTGTTGGAGTTAGGATTATCCCTTTTGTAAGTCCATGGTCCACTATGGACAATATACAATCATATCCGTCGTCAGGTGGTAGATCTGTGATAAGATCCATGGATATTTGGGAAAAGGGCCTTGTGGAAGAAGGGCCTTTAATCGGTTGCATTGGTGGTTTAACCAGATGATGGTTAATTTTGTACTGTTGACAAATAGGGCATCCTTTCATGTAGGTTTGAATGTATGTGTTCATTCCAGGCCAGTAAACTAATTTAGATAGTTTACAGAATGTTTTAGCTGTTCCTGGGTGTCTTGATGTCTCGTGATTATGTACATGTTGTAGAAGTCTTCTTTTTAGTTCAGCATCTTCAGGTATCACATGTCTTCCCTGATATTTATAAATGCCATCATCTCCAGTAAATCTTTCAGATGGGGTGATCTTCTCTTGTTTATTTTTGATTTCTTCTTTAATTTCCTCAGAAAGGAAGTTAATGAATTTTTCTGATGGTATCACAACGAGATCTTTGTTATTCTTTCCATCTGGAACTAGGTCTGGTCTTCTGCTCAATGCGTCAGCAAGAGTATTTTTATTTCCAGTCAAATGTTTTATGGAGTAATGGAAGCATGTCATGTATAGCATCTATCTGGCTTGTCTTTGGTTTGATTGTTGTGGTTCTCACCATCTGGTGAGATTCTCATGATCAGACCATATGATGATGGGGTGTGCTGATCCTTCAAGGTAGTGTCGCCATTCCTTTAGTGCTCTAATAATAGCAAGGAATTCTTGGTCAGACACATGATAGTTTTGTTCCGCAGGGTTAATGGTTTGTGAATAATAAGCCACAGGGTGCTTATCTCCATTTGAATCTCTTTGGAGTAGTACTGCTCCTGTAGCAAATGCGGAAGCATTGCATTTGATTTCGAATGGCTTTGACTTGTCAACTATTTGAAGTATAGGTTGCTTAAGGAATTGTTCCTTGAGCTTCTCAAAGCTCTTCTGTGCTTCTGGATTCCATTCGAATTTCGTTGTTTTGTGAAGTAATGCATTAAGTGGTTGTGCAATAGCTGAGAAGTTGTGAATGAATTTTCTGTAGAAGTTACAGAAACCAATAAATTGTCAGATATTTCAGACAGACTTGGGCACAGGCCAATCCTGTATACCCTTGAGTTTGACTGGGTCCATATTGATGGAGTCAGGAGTTATGATAACTCCGAGATACTCTAGATGTTGCTTCTCAAATTCACATTTCTCAGTCTTTAAATACAGCTTGTTTTCTTGTAGAATTTTCAAGACTTGTTTAGTAAGTCTTTCGAGTTGTTCTTTCATTTTCACATGGATAAGAATGTCATCCACGTAAATAATAACTCCGCCTTTCTCAGTAAGGTCTTTAAAGATGTGATCCATCATGGATTGGAAAGTAGCAGGTGAGTTTCTCATTCCAAAGAACATGACTGTGGGTTCATATAACCCATTAGGAGTGCGGAATGCCACTTTCCATTCATGTCCCTCATGGATTTGGACATTGTTATATCCTAGTTGGACATCTAGCTTGGTAAACCAATTAGATCCTTTGAGTTTATCCATGATTCATGATATGCTCGGTATAGGATGAGCATTCTTTATCATATTCTTGTTAAGGAATCAATAGTCTTGACATGGGCATAAGTCTCCTCCTTTCTTTCCTACAAAGAAGAAAGAAGAGGCCATAGGCGACTTGGATTTCCAAATATATCCCTTTCATAGGTTTTTGGAAATAAACTTGTCAAGTTCAGTTCTTTCCTGAGGTGTTAGGTGATAAACTGGCATGCATTTGGGTTCAAATTCGGGTATAGTCTCGATTTTATGATCCCAAGGACATCTGGGTGGTAATTTCTCAGATTCATCTTTGTTGAAGACTTTGAGAAACTGATGAAATTTCTTCAGTATGGCTTTTACAGGGTTAGATTTCCGTTTAGGTTTAGTAGCTGAGTTGTGAAGTTGTTGTGATGTGTTAGACTTCACATTGATTTCATAATACAACTGATTGATGGAATCAGTTTTTGCTTTGGTTAATTTGATTGTGTGAGAGTTTTCATCTCGCCAACATAATGATAGTTTCTGCCAATCAACGTCAGGATTGAATCTCTTTAACCATGTGATTCCTAAGAATAGTTGGTTTGATCCAAGTTTGACTATTCTTGGGGAGATCATCATAATCTTGTTGTTCACTTCTATTTTTAATTTTGTATAGTGAGTACAACTTCCTGATAGGTTTTGTGTTCCATCAGTGTTACGGATTTTGATTGCCTTCTTCATCTTGAATTTTGGCAAGTTGTAGGTATTGACTAATTGTGGGTCAATAAATTCTCCACTAGCTCCTGAGTCGAGTAGTGCTTGTAGGTTGTGTTTTGCTCTTGTTGTATGGAGCAATATTGGTATATGTACTGTTAATCCTTTGTTTGATTGAAGATTGATGATGTCTATCTGATCTTCATGAGTACTCAAAAATTTTCATTTGAGTATTCTTGAAACAGATCATCTTCATCACTAGCTTGGTCTATTTTGTAGACCATGGCATTGGGATCTTTCCTTTTAGGCTTGAAAGGTCTACGATTCCCTTGTTTCAGTTTGGACTGGGACTTCTGTGTCTGCTTCAATCCCATGTTTGTCTTTCCTCTTGACTTAAACCAAACCTTCCTTGCCGGACAAGATTTAGCGAAATGTCCTTTCTTGTGGCAGAAGAAGCATTCTCCTCTCTTGAGTGTGATTCTCTGCTCATTGGTGAGAACGTTATTGATGATGTGGGAGTATAGTGAACCATAGACATCTCTGTCTGTGTTGCTTGGTCCTTCATTGTACACTTGGTTGATGTCTTCTCCATCACTCTCCTCTTCTTCAGGATTATCATCATCCTCTGCACCAAGTTCATATATACCTCCCTCGTCTGCTTCCCAATCATCTTCGACTGATAATCAGTATATGCTTCTTGATATTCTGTCAATATCCATGTCCCACTCAGATCGTCTGGGTCTAGGTAGGGGTTGACTATAGATGTCATTATATCATGGTTGAGGTCTGTGTGGTCTACTATTCTTTTTGGTCTTTCTTGATCTGTTTGAAGATCCTGGATTAGAATTTCCAATGTGGTATCTCCTTTGCTCTTGGACAACTTTGTATGCCTGTCTTGCAGCAGTTTTCCACTCATCGAGGGTTTGGGGGTCAGATCGGGAGGCTTCAAATCTGACATCATTGTCAAGTCCTTCGGTGAAGTAAGATCGGAGAGAAGTGCTGTCAGTAAGTCCTGCACATGAGGCAAGGATGGAAAAATTGGCGATGTATTCTTTGATGTATTTGTTTCATTGTCTGTAATAACGGAGCTCTCTTTCAGCCTCAAAGCTCTGTTGTGTTGGAGCAAATGACTGTTCGAGTGCATTCTTGAACTAGTCAAAGGTGTGTGGGATGTGTCCTGCTTGGGTAGCTGCAGTTGCTTGACTAAGTCTGTAATCCTGTTGCTATAACTTGGCAGCTCCATTGAGTAGTCCAAGGGTGTAGTTGATTCTTGATTGGTCATCTGTGACACCATATGAGTTGAAGTAGAGTTCGACTTCAGCCATCCATGGTCTATAGTAGCTTGGGTTACCATCAAACCTGTTGGGCTTTGGGAATTTGAGCTGGAATCCTGGCTGAGGTTGTGCCATGTTTTGATTTTGTGGGGGGTTTGGATTAGGATTTGGTGGTCCTCCTCCTGGTCCTCCTGGTCCTCCTAGTCCTCCAGGCAGATTACCTCCAGGACTTGGTGGTCCTCCTTGTGGTCTTGGTGGTGGTGGTGTGGGGCTTCTTTGATTTGAAGAACCTCCTGGGTTGGTGACAACTGCCTTTGCTTTCCCTTTTGTTTGGGTGTTAGTGGGTACAGTGATGGTGGTACTGGCTGTAGTAATGTTGGGATTGGTTGTTGGTAGGGTACTGGTACTGGCAATACTGGTGGGGGAATTGGTAAAGCTAAAGGGGATAGGGTTCATAACAGGACTGAGAAACCTTGGGCTATGTCCAAAGGCTGGGCTCAAGGTGTAAGAAGGGGGTCTATCAACTCTGGGCTTCTCTGGGGATTTGAGTTTGAGATTATCGATTGCCCATGTGAGTGCTTCTGCTTCCTCTTCTGTTCGATTTCCTTCAGATTCCTGTTGGCTTCTATTTCTGCTATCTGTTCCTTCTTTGTCTTCTTCTTCTTCATTGTCTTCATCAGCTTCAGATTCTTCTGAGCTTGGAGTGTCAACTCTGGGCTCTGAATTATTTTCTTGAGAGGTTTCTCCAGTTCTTGGGGTAATGTCAAGGACTGGTTCTGGTTCAATGGTCCTGCTGGATTCTACAGGGGTTTCTGGAAATGGAATTTGTCATCTTCTTGCTTCTTCAGTGTATTGTTGTGGAGTAACGTCTCGAAGTTCTTCAAGACTAGCTCCTCTCTCAATTTGTTGTTTGATAGTTCTGTGAAGTTGCTTGTGACCAAATGCAGCAAATTCGGCTTCAAGGATCTCTTCTTGTTCTTTCTTGATTGGGACACAGGCAATTTTCCCTTTGTGTTCTTTGATGTAGTAAAATCTTCCTGATCCTTTACTTTTGTAGAATCTTGTTCTTTGGGTTTCACTGTAGTAAGTACTATAGAATTCCTCTGGGAATTCCTTTCTTGTGAAGATTTTGACCTGTCTTGCAAACTCTGCTGGGTCTGTTGTGGGCTATGTTTATGGGTGCCTATAGAGACACCTGGTATGGTCTTAAATGGTAAATTGTCCTTAAGACAATTATCACACTTGCAGTTTGATTCTGCTGTGATTGGTAAATTAGTTTATAGTCACTTTTGACTCACCTTTATAGTCACTAGGACTGTGTATTTATAGTCTTTTAAGACTTCTAACAGATAAACTGTCTTCCAAGTATTTACCCTCGGATCTGGTATTCTTCAGAGATATGCCTATTCTTCTGGCAAATTTCTCCCTTCTGAGTATCTACCCTCAGGTCTGGTATCTTATTTGAGATTTAGGTACAATGACCTTAACTCTCACTAGCCTCCAAATGTTTTAAGAGTGTGGGTATTCACTTAGATCAATAAGAGTGACCCTCAACTATTCCACTAGTTGGCAATGTGTGTTGACCCTCTCTTCATTGTTATGCACAATAGCTTTGGGACAGCTTGTGTGATAACCACAATAACCCAAATTGACAGTGTTTGCAATGTTGTTGGGTTACTGGGCAAAGTAACAGCTCTGTGCTAACAGAGAAGGATTGTTTCTACTTAATGTTATAGTGACACCAGCCTGGTCCTAAGCTGGCGCAATAAGTATTAACTTGATCTTATCAAAGGGGACTCCTTCTCAGTAAGCGACAGAGTTGTTTACTAAGTCAGAGTTATAATATGACAATTATAAGAATAAAGACTTTAGTAATTGAGATCTTAGGGCTCAAGTTCAATTCAACTTTGTGTAGATAAAGGCTTGTATTGAGTCTCCACCTAACCAAGTAGAAACAATGTTTCTCCTTGGTAGATGTTGATGACTTATATACAATACAGGTCTGTATCTATTATTAACTAGGGCTAAGGGCTTCTAATGAAAGAAGAGAAGCATGCAGCTTCCTTAATGCTAATTAAACTATATAAGACGTGATCTGTTAAAGAAGCTTTAGAAGTTCTTCTAAAGAAGTTCTTCTTTAATCATCTGATTGATCACAAGATAAGTCCAAATATAGCGCAGCTATATTTAACAACCACATGTTATCAAAAGGTAAACAGAACCAAACAAGTTATAACAAACTGGAAAATACAAGAACAAATAAGATGAAAACATAATTGTGATATTACTTAAGTAAAGCTAATATCGACTTTGTATTGTATAGGAAACAAATGCTAGATATAATCAATATACATAACAGGGGTGATGTATAACTCTCGGGCATGATTCCTAATCAGAGGCTTGCCGGTTATAGATCAGTTCAGTGTTCTGCTTGGGTGTAGCATGAAGCAATACTAGCTCAAGGATTTCTTCGAGTGTAGCACAAAGCAATACTAGCTTGTAAGAGATGTCAGATGGCACAGCAACTAGGCAATGAGAACCAAATGCAATAGGTTTGTTGTGGGGATACTACTGGGATCGGCACAGTAGGAAGTTTAATCTTATTGTTAGGATTTACAGTCAGAGCACCTAGTAATGTCATGTGTCACAACATGTGATTGGGTTACATAAGACAGCGGCTAACTGGTCTTTAACCTACTTCAATTAATGAGCTTGAGTATTCTTGAAAGCCCAGTAAGAGAAGGCCAAGAAGACTTGAGGTAAGTCTAAGGTAGCATGAGGTTTGAGACAACAACAATAATACAAGTGGATTCAAGTTGGGGCAAGTAAACACAAGTAGTCCAGAAAACAAAGGAAAGATTAAACTTGTGTTTAATCTTTCTAATACAAGGTCCTTAAATACTAACTAAGATGAAACCATATCAAACTATGAAACTACAACTACAAGTCCAATATTACTATCATAATACTGATAAATACTAATCTGTCTGCCAATGTAACAGCTATCATAGTTAGATATCCTAGTGTTCTAATCCAAATGTGATGTCCATGAAACTATTATTGTCTGTTTATCAGTCTGTTAGTCCATTCCTATCAAACAGCAAAACCATTCCTTCTGATCCTAGTAATGACATCCATCCAATTGTACTTGTCCCAATCAATGTCAAATCTTTCTTCTTCAATGTCAAATTTCCCAATGTATTCCTCCCAATTGAGTAGAGCCACTTCAGACCAGGTGGCTGTGTCAGCATCTAGGATGATCAAGTCACAATGGGCATCAATCAAGTCAATGTTTATAACACTTTGCCCCTAAATACACCTGCTTTTCATCCTCTCACAAAGTTAGCATTTTTGGGGTGGGTAGTGAATGCCAGAGTTGTGGAATGTGTCTGGCATGGAGTACTTGAGGAGTCGTTTGAGGTATATTCATCCATCAGGAAAATGTCAAAATAATTTAGCCAACTTTACACCTATTTTGCCTTAGGGTATTTTCTTGGGGCAATGAAAATGCTAAAGTCAGCCCAAGTAAGTATCTTCAGTCACATTCATCAGGGTCACTCCAAATTTGGATGTCAATTCTCAAGTCAGCCCAAAAGTCACAACATTTCATAAGTAAGAGAGCCAATATCTGAAAATTTCGCTAAGTTCACTGATCACATACCTCGAAGCCAAGAAAGAGGTCTTCAGACACCTAGTACAATGCCAGACTGGCCATGCCTTCTATGGAGAATACTATCTGAAGTTTGTTCCCTCAGAGTCCTCCACCTGCCCATGCAGTGAAACCCCCAGACCCGTGAACACCCCATCCACTCATGCCCAATATATGAACTCCAAAGAGATATTCTCCATTCAGCTTCCCCCACCCTCTACCTACCTGATATCCTCAGAACCAAAGAAGGCATCAAGGCCTTAGCCAAATTCCTGTCTGAATCTGGTGCTTTCACCAAAAATGGACAGTGCCCTCCCTCCCGCAAGATCCCTTCCCTCCATGACAGACTGCTTACCAATTTCATGGGAGACAACAATACTCCCGATGAATAGTCCCCCTATACTCGTAGCATAAAAATCCCCCCCTTAATTTTCGTTGACAACCCTCCATACACCTCTGCATCAGAACACCCCACACTCCACTATACCCATTCACAAACCCTTCGGAACCATTACAGTAGCATAATATAGCTGCACGAACGTAGTAATTAGTAGTCTGACCTCTTACTATATGTTCACCGTGTCTTAGCACTAGTTTGCTTGTAACAGTATATAAATATAGAATTCTCTCTCTCGCTGATCACATGATCAAATTATATCACATGACAACATCACCAGGCCGTCATGTGGTCTATGTTGAACTTTGCCCTTGGTGTCTCTTCCCATCTTAACATCATCGTCATCGCCTTTCCCCCTCCCGTGTTACCTATTCCCCCTCTGGCCTCCATGGTGTGTTCGTAACAATATATAGACTAATGCTGGTTAAGCATCTGACTATATATGAGCAGGACAGTTTTTCGGTGGATTATTCAGGGGTTTTCAGAGGGTGTTGGTATGCAGGAGATGACAGGTGCACATTCCCAGGCTGAGGACTCTCACCGGCGGACTCTTGCAGGGATGAGTAGGCATTCCCATTACAGACCCATTACACCCTTACTCGCCCCTCTTGAATCATCCCTTTGCTCATCATCATCATCATCACTATCCTCAGCAGTATATTGCTCACCACGGCACGAAGACACCACCAATCCTCACGATTTGGACGTCATTCGATACACATTTTCAAGGGCTTTCCAACGCACCCACACGCATCTCGAATGGTGTGTTCGTTGCTATGAAAATTACGAAATATCTCACTTTCTACCTTCCAGAATATCTGCACCCTCACGGGATGTATGCGCAACTGTCTGACATGCGTGTACCAACATTGAGCTCCCCTCCACCCCCTCATCCGAAGGAATGTACTCGCACCTCGAACCGTTCCTTTTTTCGTGAGTTATTTTCATTTCTTCGTCTCTTACCCATCCCCTTCTCTCCCCTCCCTTTCCCCTTCTCTCCCCTCCCTTTCCCCTTCTCTCCCCTCCCTTTCCCCTTCTCTCCCCTCTTCCTCTTCTCTCTGTCCCCTCTGTCCCCTCCCCTCTCTCCTCTCCCCTTGTTTCATGTCTTTCCTCACTCCCCTCTTATTGTAATATTAATAGAGTAGATATTGTATTATTTCGCTTAAATATATATATTTGGCTTGAGTACAATACTGCACTTGAGAGTGACTTAAGAACTAAATATAGTAGTATATATCTCCCCAGATATCAATCGCCTTGAGAACTTGAGTGGCTTTAGCTCGAACTTGAGGAGTGACTTAAGCCATGTTTGCTAAAGTCACAGCTCAAGTCATTCCGTAAGAATCAGACCTGTCTTACGCCAATTTGCCTTTAGCATGCCTTTAGCACCACCGTAAGGCAGTTAAGTCATGCTAAAGTATTTTGACATTTTCCTGATGTCACACCAGATCAGTGGGTGAGCTCAAGGGGACTGTAAAACTCACCAGAACCAACAGAGAATTCGTTGAATTGAGGATAATTCATAATGAAGCCTTGTGCGTTGGGGAGTATTTCGCGTACATGGAAATGTTGTAGCTGTGAGGAAGGAGTAGATGACAGGCCGGGCCGAGACAAAGTAGGAGGAGGAATTAGAATTAGGGATGGGGGAAAGGGCAGGACTAGGCATTGGACTATGGGGCTCAACGCCAGGAAGTGCAGGAGTAGAAGTCGTGGAAGGCGGGGATACCAGTAGGAGAGTAAGAGGCGCAATGGTAGCTGGTCGAGAGAGCGGGTGGCATCTTGGGGTGACAAAGGCGTAGGAGCTCGTTGAGGTGAAGATGTACAAGGTCAAGGAGCAGCCGAGATCTTTAGCCCGATGACATCGTCAATATGGATCAAAGACGTCGTAAGCGAGCTTGACAAACAAGTCACGAACGCGTAAGGACATTGTGGGCAGGTGAGAACACAGGACAATACTCGCAGTAGAAAGATAGAGGAGGGGAATGGAAGCGAATACTGTAGCTGTGCACCATAAGTTCATAAATACACACATGATGCACCAGCGTGGTGTATGGGCCTGGTTCCATCGATGATATTGGATTATACTAAGCGTTGAAGCCGAGTTCCTTACCTCAGCTATCAGCGCACAGCAGTCAAGTACTGGGAAGCGCAGGACGGCTTGCACCTAGCGACCTCCATTCACGTTTGAAAAGTGTAGGTCAACGGAGAGAAACAATGGAGGGTAGATTTGGGGACCAACACCTGAGCGCTGAGCAACAAGTTTGATGGCATGTGGTCCAATTAGGCATTCAATCCCTCCTTCATCATCTCTTCACTGCACGCGTATACATCCGTTTCACAACCATATGCAAACCTCGACGTTCATCTCTGTTCACATTATCCAAGCATCTCGCAAGTACCCGCGCTCAGCAAGCGGAGGAACGGCGCCGATGACACATGAGGTACCCAGGCTGTACCAGAAGATCGAAGGAATTGCATCATCTAGACGGTTGATAGGACGCTGTGCTAAGCTGGGGACAACGCTTCTTAGGAGGTATGTCATTCCTACTCCCTGCTGTTGTCTTACTGGCACCACCACAAAATTGGCAACATCTGTAGTCCATACCTAGGCTTGTGTCCACGCCAAACTCAAATTTGAACGTTCGAACCTCAACCTTCCACGTGCTCACACAGAAGATTGATGATTGCGCATAGCACAATTGGTACATGAGTAGCGGACAGCTGAGTTTGTCGTTGAATGTGTAGCAATGATGGCATTCTCACTAACGTTTCGTAGATACTAGATATCTCGATCATCATTCGATTTCACTTTCAAGCAGCCCCTGTTCACATTTTGAGTCCCATCCCCCTGGCAATTCAGCCCACTAGGCAAGCACCGCAGCACCTGTCCATATTGGTTCCGTCGTACAGTTAGTTTCGATTTGTCTTAAATCCACTCAAGCCAAACTCAAAGCACTGGGGCCAAGGAGCATTCTGCGGACCCTCCATATCGATCTGGAGTACAAAGGTCGACCTTGGTTATCTCAACAATTTCGAGGATCCAAAGTTTAGTGGCAGTGGGGTTGTTTGCAGGTAATACGGCAAGAAGCGGGCTGTATATGGCTCTGTGTAGCTGACCATTGTAGTGCTCGATACCGACTGTGAGTAGCATTTTCTCTCAGCCATGCTCTAGGGGTCACGACGTCTACTCATCTCTTATTCGAATATTGCTATACCCCCTCTCATCTCTCTATCGCCTCACACACCTCCGCTTACCAATGTCCCATAGATTCACTTCCACATCGAACATCTATATCACAAGCTGTGTTCTCGAGCCGACACCCACACCTCCCAACTCCCCCAGGGGCGATGCCCGGTCGATCAAACCATATCATGCCAGCTACACTTCCAATCCTATGATGTCCTATAGCTTTTCTGTCACCCGACACCTAGGTGACAAAATGGACCCGAGTACCCGTACAAGCAGCTCTCGCGAGGATGTCGCCTGAAGGTGAGAGACCCAGTGCTGTCCCCCGCGTATTCACAGATCTCCCTCTGAGGTATCGCTGTTGGTGAAAGTGATGCCTCGTAACCCCCGCCAATACTTTCCCGCAGCGCCTGTTTGGAGGTCACATGTGATATACGGGGCCATGATAGCCGAAGCGAGGAGGCAGGACGGTGGAAGAGTGCGAATGTAGATGATATCGGTGGAATAGACAGTGTTTGAGGTGTGGTGTATCCGTCGACATAAGAAGCATTGCATGAATAAAAAATGAAGAATTATAGCCTCATACAGTAATTTATTAATGCAGCGCATATGTCATGCATTCAATGAACAGAATACGATAGTTGAGGTAACTCGAGGGGAAAGATTACTAGTCTGCTAAACCAGTCATCATTGTCAGTACCCTCAGCATCGGTTTCTACTCCCCGCCACAATATTTTGCCTCCAAGCTCCACAGACACACTTACCATCACGCCGCTGAGGTAAAGTAGTCAGAACACACGTATAAATAACAAGGCAAGCATTTACTGACATCTTCATTGTTCACCAGCATAAGGTTACCATCCAATGACATAGGAACTATTTCATTCTCTCCCAAAATCCATACACCCTTGGTGTCCCTGCACTCTGGAATTGGACACTTTCCCCATCGAACAATCTTGTCACAAAGTTCAGCCGGGAGCTGTAAATGCCAGTCACATAATGAGTGATAATCCAAGGAAACAAATGGTATCGGAAATTTACATTGTCTCTTACCTCACCAGTCAGGACCCACCACCCGCCACAGTCACCCAGCAACCTAAGCATTTTCTGGAATGGAAGCTCCACAAGAGACATAGCAGTCCGGGAGTCAAGCGGATGCTCGCGTACTCCACAAAGCCTCCAAAACCAACCCAAAACATGTGTGTAGTGATCGGCACCTGATACACCTTCTGGGAGAATGGTACCTGAAGGAATCGCGATATGCTTGGAATCTGCGAGTGACACGGCACCTCATCAGAGTAAGAAACACTAGATGGGTTCGGGAAACATGGTACCTGTCCTGTGAGAACAGACCTGATGCAGCCACTCTAAAAGCTCCCGTCGACACCCAATCAAGAAGTCGCCGTGAATAGATAGCTCCCTGGACCGCTGGGGATCTTTCATGAAATCAAGGAACGACGCGTGGTAGAACTTTATGCACATGTGTTTGAGGTCGGAGCCTTGGAGCTCCATGACCGACCGGATGGAAGCGCAGACACGACGGAGCTGCTCAGCGGAAAGGCAGAGGGCAGTGGCAATAACACGCGGGAACCTAGTCATTGTAGAATGAATCAGGAGGATTTTCTGCACTGTTATCCTGATCTTTAGCGGGACTCGTTGCATAATGAGGGTATAGAAAAAGTCCATCTCCGCCAACGGGTTGTCCAGCCCAACCTTGGCAGAGACTTCCTTTGCAAACTCGAGCACAATACGGAGCTGGTCTTTGGGGCCAAGCGAGTTTTCGTCCTTGATGAAACGAACAATGGCTGACACATAGATCCAAAGCCCTGCACCACGTTGAACAAGCAGGGCAAGGGCCTCCTCCGATGGCCACGACTCGGGAAGTCCGTGATCCTCGCGGATGATTTTGAATTCATTGGTCAGGTAAACTAGGATCTCGTGATCAATCTTGCGGGATACAGGAAGTTCGATACGAGAACGAGTGGGGTGTACGGCAGGGGAACTCATGGTACGGATTATAGGGCCTTCAGGCCGACTGGTGATGAACCAGCGAAAGGGCGTCGTACGTTTGTGAGTGGAAGCTGCAATGATCTTGATGATCTCGCACTGCTCTGCCGTTCCGCGGCATTCATCCAGTCCATCAATGATTACAACACGCCCATTAAGACCGCTCCCTGCGATGTCAACCTGACTAAGGGGCTGAACGAGCAGATCTTCGAACTGTTTTGACAGTGATTTTGTCGCGAGAGCAGGATGTTCAATCATGCGCTCGCTGACGATCTCCCTGAATGGGGGGCATACGATAGCGACCTGGTACGCGATGGATGTAAAGACGCGCTGAGGATCGTCGCGATCTGAATTGGAACGGAAGAAAAGGGCAGCAGCGAGTTTGTTCATGGCCTCCAGAGCCTCGGCGCAGCTCTGCGCAACGGCCGACTTGCCAATGCCAAAGGGACCGTGCATCCAAAGAATAGCTTCCTTGCGATCCGACGTTTCCAACGCCCAGTTGGTGATGAGATCGATGTAGTCGTTTCGAGTGCCAAGGTGGCATTTTGGGGGTGGGTAGCGAGCGCCTGAGTCGTGGAATGCGCCCGGCATTGAGTACCCGAGGAGTTGTTTCATGCCTACTTGTCACATAGGATCAGTGGGCGAGCTTAAGGGGACTGTATAGCTCACCAGAGTCTTCATGGGAGGTGTTGATGATTTGAGGATTATGCACAATGAAGTCTTTTGCATCGCGGAACATTTCACGTGCATGAAAATGTGGCGGCTGCGAGGAAGGAGTAGATGACAGACTGGGGGTAGACAAAGTAGGAGGGGGAAGGCCAGGAGCCGGAGAAGGGAAAGGCGAGAGAGTAGACGCTGGATTATGGGGCTCTCCATGAGGTGGTGCAAGAGTAGGAATCGTAGAAGCGGGAGGCACAGGAGGTCGTTGAGGTGCGGGAGATTGCTGTGGCGCAGGAGGTTGTTGAGGCACAGATGTCCAAGGTTGAGGAGTAGAGCCATGGGGATCTGCACCCCGACGATACGGATGGTGGAAGTCTTCAGAGACGTAAGCGAGTTTGACGGCCCGGGGCATTGTGGTCAGGTGAGAGCACCGGACAATATTCGCAATAGGAGGTCAAAGGCGGGAGAGCAGGAGGAGGGAACGAAAAGCGAAGAAACACAGCATTGACTCCAGGGCTAGGCAATAAGCTGACGTCATGTGACCAAGCTCTTAAGCTTTCAGATCTCGGATCTCAGATCCTTAGGATCCTTAATTCGAAAAGCCATTTTGGCGTTGGGTCATCTCGGGGTCACGTCCAAAACTCCTCCTGCTTTTCGAGGTGGGACCAAAATGTCACGGAATTATACTAAAAAAAAACAATCATTTCCACCTTTCCCTCTGACATTGCTTCCTAATTCTAGCATTCTCTCCGTTTTTGGTTGCCATTTCCAAGTCTTTCATAGCTGACTTTGCCTATTCCTTGGCACAATCTCTAGATAATCAAATCTCAATCCTATCCACAATTCCTATCAATGCTCTTGGTCGATCACAGTCCCCGACCCCGCTGCTTTCCGTGACCAAACCCGCCCTTCCGTCACAGCAGCCACCTCTCCTCTTCGAATTAACGATCCTACAGTACACGATTTCAACCAGCCCACCGCTTGAACACCTCGATTTCACAAATTGATGCAAACTTTGACGGTCATCTCCGTTCACATAACCCAAGTGTCTTGTATGTACCCGTCCTCGGCAAGCGGAGAGAACGGCGCCGAGGATCCGTGAGGCACTCACGCAGCAGCAGAAGGTTGGACGGATTTCACTATTTGGACGGTCGACAGGATGTGATGTCAAGCTGGGGACAACGCTTCTTAGGAGGTATGTCACTCCTATGTCACGCTGTTCTCTGACTGATATCACCACCCACATTAGCCATATACTCGTATGTAGATCACGCCCTAGGCTTGTATCCAATCTTCCTGCACCTTTCAAATTAATACCGGTCAAACCTAATTCTCATAGGTTCAGATATCCTTGACTTGACTTGTATAAATTGTTTGCCTGGGAGGCTCGCGACTCGCAATTACCCCAAGTCAGCCGCTATGGACCGGTTTGATATGATAAAAGTCTCTGAGTATCACTGGATGCCCCACACAATTTATAAAGCCAATGTCTTTTATTCTCATATCCTATCTCTCTACTATTTGCGCATTTGTCTGGGAGGTAGTCTATTATTTATGGTCGTACGACGCAACGGTAGTCCGCGCCATAGAGGTGAACCGTGTCAGTGACCGTGCTGGCAATGAGGTCACGACCATAGAGAATGTTGAAGGTGTGCGAATGTTCTGCGCTCGTTTTATTGATGAGGCTAGCTAACGTACAATTACAGCTCGGGCTGCTGTCGAGGTTATTCACGTATCTGATAGTGCTGTCAGGCTATCCACCTATACTTCGGCTCAACTTGACTACTTTACGACTCATTGCCCTTGTAAGCCACACTCATATTCTGGCTTGTTCAACAAACTAAAGTAAACGTTTTAGGGTATACCGTCGGAGAAGATACAGCTATAGCTATTGAAGCTTTCGCTCCCACCAAGATTACCGAGGCAATGGAACGCTACGGTCGTAAGGCTCCTGGTGAAACCACAGATGACTCTGGCTGTAATACTAGGGAGTCTGTGCTCTCTGCGGACACCACGATTATGGAGGAGGATGACTGGTTTAGTGAAGGACCGTCCGTTGCATCTTCGGCTACGTCCGTCGACGATGTTGGGGACGAGAAATGCAATGTGGTTGGGGGAGAGGGTGAAGTCACTGAGGAGGCTGGTGATGAGAAAGTGATGGAGTCGTTGGATGGCGATGATATGTTTGACGATAGTGAGTGTCTCTCCTGCTCAGGAGGGTAACATGCAATTGATTCGTGTAACCGTTTCCCAGTGCTTGAGTATTATTTCAGCAGTGATAAAATGGGCGATGGCGGGATTGCCGAGATACGGGGCGTAGAAAGAGTAGCTGAGGCTGGAAGTATTCTTGAAGAGTCCGAACCTGCGGACGAGAGGATACAGCAAATGGCAAAGGTTATCAAGAAAATCGCGACCTCTTGTCGCGAGGACAAGTCGAAGACAGAGAATACTGAAATCGAGAGTGAGCATAAAGCTATATGCGATGTCCTGGAGGAGTTTTCCGTCGGGCAAGTACTCATTCGTGCCGCCATGGTCGTCAAACAGCCCTCCGGATCCGTGCATTCCCCTCCTGGATATGCACTGCTGCTCTCGCCTGTTCCGGACGTGCATATACTTGGTCGTCCGACTCGAAATACTGAGGAGAAGTTGTGCGACTTGTTAAACTTTATGGAAGAGTGCGATTTCATTCTTCCGGACCTCTCCTTTGGCGAGGCCAGCTGTTCTTATTATCCAAGGGAAACTCCACGCTTTGGTTCCGATGACTGCGTAGCACAACGAGATATACATGGTGGCCTCGTATTACCCAACTCTGAACTCCAATTTCCAATGGGAAGGAACCCATGTCTCGAGCGAATCGAGGAGGAGGAATTCACTCCTAGGATAGGTTAGTCAACAGAATTTTCTCTTAATGCTGGGTGTCGTTCACCTCTTACTCTCCGCTAGTTGTCCAAAGTCCTTCTTTGGACATTTTCCCTCTCCCTCCGATTCGACCTCGTCGAGCATTTGAAGAGGGCCTGGCCGAGGTCTTGGAGTTTATGGATAATCATGACAACGAACTCCCGATTTGCGCGGCCGTGGAAAGTGATTCTGTGTTTAAAATTAGTGAGTTGAATCATGACGATTAGAAAACGGGGACTTACGTTTCTTCACGAAAGGGAAAGGAATATCGACGAGAGGAATTTCGTTGAGGCCACTTTGTAAGGATTACGGAGGTTTGGGCCCGCATGTTTTGGCGTTTATGGAGGGATGGCGGTATGATCATATGATTGAATCGGGAGGGGAGCATCCAAACGCTGGTATTAGCTACTTTCCCTCAGAATACTTGACGTTTCTGGCTATTAACGGAATGGTCTGACAGGGAAGCGACGCACAACGTTGGAGGGAGACGTTTTCGAGCTCTCACAACGTTCACCGATCGACACGCCTTGGACTCCTGCTTTCTACGATTCAACTGCTAAGCTTGATGACCTCTTTCAAGGCGTCAAAACCGCAGACGGGGTCGACTTTGCTTATGGCCGTGATAATCGTGCCAACATTAAACCAGACCTCGGGGAGGAATTCGACGCGATTTTTGATATAGTTGATAAATTTGGGATTTCGATTGAGGAGGGGCTGGCGTTTTTTGAAAAGGCATCGGAGTGGTTTACAGTGAGAGCGAAAGATGAAGCGAGGCGATTGAAGTGTAGGCTGGGTGACCGTGTGCAGCCTTGTGATTTGAAGTTGGAGGCTATTATAGGGCCTGCTGGCTTGACTTCTGCCGTTAAGGATCGGAGAGTGGTTGCGCCTGAGGATTATTTGAGAGGTGAGTATGTGTTTGGCTTATGTGGGAGGTTTACTGACGGGGTTTCAAAGTTCCGAGGCGAAGTTGTAGGAGGTACATATTGAGGGGCTGAGATATTTTGCATTTTGGCTTGGTTTGTGCATTCGATTTAAATGCCTTCCTCTGCATTTTCCCATTGATATCTATAGAGATTTAGTATGTTTTCTTTCCGTTTCACATGGCATAGATTGTATCACAAAATGAAACATATACCATTCATAGAAAAATAAAAACACAAATCGTACAGACCACTACGAAACCCGTCGCTTCTTCTCCTCTGACATCTCATCCTCCTCTCCCTCGTCCTCCTCCATCGCATCCTCGTCATCGAAATGCGCTTTCAAACCCTTCATCTTCCTCGTCTGCAACCTCGACAAATCCTGTTTCGCAACATGCACCCTCCCTCTTAAATTACCCATCTCATCCACCTCCATATTCTTTCTCTTCTTCCCAAGGCCCTTCTCAACATCTTGTTTCTTAAGTTTCGGTCTCTTGAGTGATTGTTTGAGAAGTTCAGGATCGGGTGGTGTGTGGCGTCGGAGAGAGAAGTCGAAGAAGGGACCCATGGGGGTGAGTTCGACTTTGGGGATGCGGGTGCCGGAGGCTTTTAGTTTGATGGTGTAGGAGCGAATGTGGACTTTGGGTAGGGAGGTGAGGTCTTCGGGCGTTGTTGTGGCGTTGGGAAGATCGGTTGAGGTGGTTGTAGTGAGGGTTGGGGGAGTGGGACTGAGGGAGATACTGATAACGTGTTCGATACCTGGGAGACAGATGGATTCGATTGTTTCGCCGTTGAAGAAGGATATGAGCATGGATTTGAGGTGGGAGAAGCGAGGGTGGGTTTCGAAGAGGTCAGAGGCGAAGTGGAGGAGGGGTTTGTTTCCTGGTGTGGATTTTGGTGTCTGGATGTGGCAGAGTGAGTGAGTGGTGTGGAGGGTAATGTGAAGGTTTTTTTTATTATTTACCTTGAATTCTGTCATGCTGATAAACTTGTCGACGACGACTTCTATCATGTCGAGCACGCGACCATCGAACATTCGCACGAAAGTAAGACCGTTTGGTCGCTTTTTGGTAGATTGGCCGACTACGAAGAGGGATGCATCGTTTTTGTTGGACCAGAACTCGAGAGAGGCTTGGGAGTCTGATGAGGCATCGAATGGATGGATATCGTTTTTCTTGTTGAACGCGATGGCGTTGGGCCGTTTAAGAGCCATCTATGAGGGAATGTATCAGAGGTGTTGTGTTGGTTTAGAACTGGAAAAATGACGGACAAGTTCCTTCATGGCGTTAGTGACTAGTTCGCCGGGATGAGTTCCCTTGACGAATACGCATGTGCGAGGATCTTCGACTTCTTTTGGTTGGCGAGCATCCATGGCCCGCTTTGAGCGGGCATTTCGTGGTTTTCTGTAACATAATCAGTGGTGAGAGCTAACGACTTGGCAACGACTTACACAGTTCGCAGCATAATTCACAGCGAAAGGACGAGAAAGATCGCGAACCCTGAATATGAAAAAGATGTACACGTGACTGGATTCCTTGATTTACATCTAATGACGTAGCCAAATAAAGCTCACTAATTGAAAGAAATAAGTATGGAATGCAGAGCAGTGCTCTTTTTTTTCCGTTCTCTCTCCCACCATGTCCGGTTCAGATAACTCTGTCGCTTCAGTGTCGACTGTTGTTCCCCTCCCTCATAGACAAGATGCCGTGTCGAAATCTTCGAGGCCACCTGTGTGGCCGATTGAACATGCCGAGCCAGGTGTGACAACGCCACTACTTGCCAAATGTGCTCGAACTTCCCGTGCGGGTGGGGTTTGTTGCAAGGAGCTTAGGAATGATGAGCGTACGCTTATTGACCCGGATGTTGTCAGAGACGTGTAAGTGTTGCCTTTGTGCTGCGGTGGCATGTTTTCTCATGAGCATATAGGATTATAGGTCTCTCGGATGGACTGACCGTTCCATTCGCTCTAACCGCTGGCCTCTCTTCTCTCGGGGACTCAAAACTCGTAGTACTAGGCGGCATCGCCGAACTCATCGCTGGAGCCATCTCAATGGGCATAGGCGGTTTCCTCGCCTCTCAAGCCGAACGTGACCACTATCGATATCTACATAAACAAACGGCGTTACGCGTTCAACGTAGCTGTGCCGGAGAAATGGAACGTGAAGTCGCCGAGGTTTTGGGACCGGTTGGTGTGGATGATAAAGCTTGTCGTGCGGTGGCGCAGTGTTTACGTGAGGTAGAGGGTGAGAATGCGAGTAGGGAGGTGTCTTCTTCGGCGACGGCGAGTGGTAGTGGTGATTCTGAGAATCAGGCATTGAAGTGGAGTAAGGAGGTTGGGTTGACTGCGTTTTTGCTTCGGTTTGGTCAGGGGTTAGGTACGTCATGGTATTTTTATATTTTTTTGATGATTATTGACGCCCTGTGGCTGCTTCTTGTAGAGGAAGTTCCGACGTTACGACTTTATGTGTCCGCGTTGACTATTGGGATGGGCTATCTTGTTGGTGGTTTTATCCCTCTCATGCCGTATTTCTTTATCCCGAAGGCGCATATTGCGCTTATCTATTCGTGTCTGGTCACTGGTGTTGTGTTGCTCGTCTTTGGAGCTATTAAAGCGCGTGTGACGGGAGCAGGTGCCGGAGCAAGAGGTTATATTTGGGGTGCGGTTAGTACACTTTTGGTTGGTGGCTTGGCTGCTGGGGCTGCTTTTGGTATCGTAAAGTTGCTCGAGAGCGAGTGAATCCTTGGTATATAGTTACCCATATGTGAAACCCAATATCTTGGTCTTTTTTGGTTTAGATTTATGTATCATGTTATTCGCTTGTATAACACAAATGGAATGGTATCTATGGATGGATATATTAAAGATATTCCGAGCAAGGATCATCCTTGGAATAACTACTACAGCTTACTTCTCGCCTTCTCTTTCTCCTGTTCTTCTCTCTTTCTGCGAGCACGAAGTGCCCTTCCAACTCGGCTTACACTGTCCCGGCCAAGCTTCTCACTGATCCACCAACCGATATCGGTCATCTGGTTCAGATCGATGGTACCGTTTGCTGTTCCGGCGACTGTGTAGGGAGAGTTTTGGAGGGCGTAGAGGACGTCTTCTGTTGCGACGTTTCCGGTTGCGCCTGGAGAGTAGGGACAACCGCCGAGTCCGCCGACTGAGGAGTCGATGGTGCGGATGCCGGAGTTGAGTGCTGCGAGGACGTTGGCTACTGCTGTGCCGTATGTGTCGTGGAACTAGAAATCGATGAGAATTTGGAGAGGTTAAGATGCTTTCAACTCACATGGCCCTGTATTAACCCGGATCAGAGATATGATTAAATGTCACAAACGAACAAACTCACAGCAAGCTTGGAAACTGGAATATCCTTCGAAACTTCCTCAATCATCTCCTGAATCTCGAAAGGCGTACCCTGACCAACTGTATCTCCCAAACTAACTTCATAACACCCCATCTCCAACAACTCTTTCGCAACTTCTCTTACCCGTTTATAATCGACCTTACCGGTATAGGGACAGGCGATGACAACACTAACATAGCCACGGACGCGGAGGTTGTTGTCTAGGGCGGTGCGTGCGACAGGTGAGAGGCGGGAGAGGGATTCGGAGGTGGAGCAGTTGAGATTGGCGCGGGTGAAGGCATCGGTTGCGGCTGTGAAGATGGAGATTTCGTCTGTGAGTGGTGGAGATTGGGGTTGAGAAGAGGAGGAGAGGAGGGAGAGGAGATCGTCTAGGCCGCGGTGGTTGGGGACGAGAACGGCGTAGTGCACCCCTGGAGCGGTCGTTTTTTGTTTGAGCACATCAGCTGTTCCGGCCATCTAGGAGGTGGTATCAAGTCTGTTGGACTAATACAAGTATAGTGGGAATAGGCTGACTTGGGGAACCCATTTGGGACTGACGAAACTCCCTGCTTCAACGTTTGTGACTCCGGCTTGGACGAGTCGGTTGATGAGTTCTGCTTTGAGGTGTACGGGGATGACGCTGCCTTTTTCGTTTTGGAGGCCGTCCCGTGGTCCGACTTCGACAATGTTGACTACATTGGAAGGGGCTGCTGTTGCTAGTGTGCGGGTGGTTGACTCGGAGGTGTGCAGGAGAGAGCGGGAGGTGAGGCGGAACATTGGGGTTGGATAGGAGAATAAGTTATGGATTATCTGGGGAGGATTTGGGGCGCTGCTTGTTTATAGTCTGAATGGTGTCGGACGCAAGGCCGAACGCGATGGTTTGTGGTCCTCGACGACAGGGAAATGGTGCTAAGTACCGGTATAAGCGAATGACATATTGATCAGAGGTCTTCGGACTTTATCCATTTCTAATTTATTCCACATTTCATTTCGGCCGATGGGCGCTTTACTCTGGCGCTATTTCAGTCGTCGGAGTTGTTCGGGTGGTACGTTTAGCACAGTGACAATAAATTCGCAGTATGTGTACATGACAGAGATACGAAAACAGTCGGCGGCGTTGAAATCAGGAAGGGTGAGTTAGAGGGGGCAAATGGGGCGATATGGGAACCAATGGGGAGTTAGAAAGGATAGGATTACGAAAATGTCAAAAAAAGAAATCGTAGCAGCGTATGCTTATATATTCTTCTCTCTCAGATTCTAATTCTTCTCGTCAAGTTTTGTCTGTGCGAGTTGGGCGGGTAGATCATCGGCTTTTGGTTCCTCTTCGTTATGTTGATGAGTGATTGATGCATCTTCCAGCGCCTCCTACAGGAATTTCAAAGTGTCAACAATGGACTAACAATAAAGACAATGTAAAAGCGTACCTTGGCTGATTCCTCCTTGTATTTATCGACTTCAGCCCGCAATTCTTGCTGCTCTGCATTCGGAGTTGATTGGCTGGCGAGCGTCGTCATGCGTCTGACAGCAGTGATGCTGAAAGCAGCTTTGCGCCAGGCTTGTTTGGCGTTAAAGGCTTTCTTGACGTGTGGTAGGAGATCGGCGGGTAGGCCATCGCGAGTGACGAAGTGAGGTTTCTCATCGGCGAGCCACTACCATCATATCAAGAATCACATCAATGAGATGGAAACAATGAAGAGAAGGGGAAGAGAGAACTGACCTTGTGAGCTAAAGCCTCACCAGCTGTTGGTCGTTTGGCGGGATCGATGGTCAAACAGTATCTGACGAAATCTTTGGCAGTGTCGGAGACGTTTGCCCAGTATTCGAGGGGCTCGAATTTATAGTCGCCGGCGATGATGGCTTCCATTTCTTGTTGTTGGGAGTCGCGGTCAAAGGGAGTGTAACCTGCGAGGAGGAAGTAGGTGATGACGCCCATGGCCCATACGTCGACAGGTTTTCCGTGGCCAGCTGTGGATGATGTGAGCGTGTTAAGTTTGGGGGGGGGGGGGGGGGGGGGGGGTGAGACGCGACGTACTTCGTTTGAAAATCTCTGGGGCCATGTACTTTTGGGATATATTGAACGTGAGTGGGGGTAGGGGAGGTGGAAGGGGCGACTTACGCCGGGTGTACCACAGATCTCAGTCAACTGGGTGAGTTTTTGGTCCTCCATCACTCTGCTCAGACCGAAATCAGCGATCATGATATCAGCATCTTCTGCGGGTGTTCGGAATAGCAGGTTCTCAGGCTTGAGGTCTAAAGGCAGCGGTATTGAGGGTTGGAACGGGGGTTGAGGGAGATGGGTGTGAGATTACGGACCGCGATGGACGATGCCAGAGTCATGGATGTATTTGACGGCTTTGAAGATGATCCGCAAGAGATTTGCAGCATCCCTAGAGACAAAAGTGTTTAGATGGATGGAAAGATGGAGAGATTAGGAGACTGACTGTTCATAGTAGTTGCCTTTGGCGCATATCCGGTCGAAGAGCTCACCACCGGTGCAAAGATCAAAGCAGAGATAGAGATTGTGGGCGGTCTGTACAGGCTCGGTGAGGGTGCGAGAGAGAGGGGCTGTGATGGGCAGTGCGCACTTCGAAATAGTCGTGTAGAGTTACGATGTTGGAGTGACCACTTGAGATTCTCTTGAGGACAGCAATTTCATTCCGGACCTACATAGACACTCGATTGAACAATTGGACGCGAGATAAGGACAACAAGATGGGCGCACCATGTGTTCTCGGCCCTCCATGAGCTTCTTATTAATAACCTTGCAGGCATAGTACTTGCCCGTCTGGATGTGGATAGCTTCCTTGACAATGGCATAAGTTCCACTGCCGAGCGTTCTGCCGGTTCGATACTACGCGAAACCTCGCTAAGAAATTCATCGGACACATTGAGAAGATGATACGTACAGCACAAGGAACTGTGACTGGTGGCATGGAGGAAGCGTTTTTCTGGAAAGCAGGAGCGACAAACTTGAGGATGATGGACAGAGATAGGAGAGAAAGGAGAAAAGTGATGAATTTGATAAACCCAACTTGGGGCGTGGCATCCCAAAAGAAATCCAACAACTCACAGGCGCCGCTGCTGATACTGCAGTTCCTCCTCCCAGTGCTGCCGATACCGTAGACGTGTTACCGTTTGCAGCTTGGGTTTGCGGTGTCGACGTGCCCTCGTCGTTCCGGGTACCCGAGTCTGATGGAGTGTTCCCAGTTGCTGGGGTATTACTTGAGGGTTTGAATAAACCGCCAATGGCAGCGGAATGGCGTTTCAGATGGCGGGTGAATTTGTGGCTATGGCCCTCTGGAGCTGGTGAAGAGTCTGAGCGGCTTTGTTGGGCACCCATGGGAATGGTGTAGAGGCAGGAAGCGAGCAACGCGGGACTCTTGTGTTCAACCTCCTTTATGTATACCCGTATAGCACCGCCACGCTTTTCGGGCGTGCTTGTTATTTATCATGACCCTGCATGCTGTGTGTGTGCCCAGGTGCTCTTTGCACTGCACCTGCCACAGCGACGACAATCATTCCACTTATGCACCACGTGCTAACAGATCCCCAAAGAAACAGTATTTATTCTGTGCTAATGGTCAGATGTGATATCTCCAACTTTTTCTCAGAGATAGCCGCAACCCCTGTCTTTCGTCCTCTAGATCCATTGCTCGATTCAGTCTTTTCAACACCTCTCTCAAATATAAACACATGAGAATTGACACGAGAAGACAGACAGTGCAGATTGCGAAGGACTTGGTGTATGTTGGACCCCACTCTGTGACCCATACGTATGAACCAGCGATATTGGCGCTTTGGGAAATCGTGGTGATGAGGGCGAGTGCTACGGCGCGTTTTGCTGGGGGGTCTCCCACGGTTGAGGATGCCCATGTATACAATATGACTTCGCTGGCACTTCCTTGAGTCATCAAGAACCTAGGCAAAGTGAACGAATGAGAGGAAGAAATTGAAGGGGGAGTAGAGTACTGACAGCGATAGGTAGCGAGCAGCAGAATTCATCGTCACCATCGATAGCAGAAGCCCGGACATGGCGACCATGAATGGAATAACAACGTGCATGCAGCGTTCTTGTGTCCTGTCGGAGTGGTTGCTGAGCCAGAAGCTCGATGCGGCAGCGACTAACCAAGGTGGAGCACAAAGTATCAGTGTGATGGTTGGGCTAAAGCCCATTGTTGCTGTGAGTGTTGGAAAGAATATGACAAACGACGTGGATAGAGTTTCAAGGAAGATTGCCGTAGCAAGGTACCAGGTTTTCCAATCGAGGACGGCGAGAGTGAAGCCCAATCTAGCGTCAGTGGGGAGAGACACAGTGTCGGAACGGTCTTCAAACATCCTTTTCCTTGCAAGTGTGTGTTCCGCAGGGGAAAGCCAGCTGATAGATTTGGTTTCTGGGAGATCGGGGAGGATGAACATGGCGGCGGTGCCAGCTACGGTCGTTAATCCCCCTTCGATGAAGAATAGCCAGTTCCATGCTGGTAATCCGAGCACGCCGTCCATGATGTCCAGTAGGAAGGAAGCAATGAGGGTTCCGAATGCAACACTGATGAGGCCTCCGCTGATGAGGTAGACCATTCTTGTGGATAGTTCGCTGCGTTTGTACCATCTTCCGAGAAAGAAGATTGCCCCTATGTAGAATGGCGCTTCTGTGAAGCCCAGAAGGAAACGTGCGAGGAGAGCTTGATGGTATCTGTATTGAGTTCAGCGTTTGGCGAAGATAAGGATATGTATACTTACGTTGTTACCAACCCTGAATGGAAAAGTAATAGCACATCAGTTGACCTGTGCGGGAGAATTCATCAAAAGACTCAGGAGGTGGACGAACCTGTACCAAATGTGACTATGCCAGGTGCCATCAAGGCACATCCTAAATACAGCGAGGGTCTGCTTGTCTGACTGAACAGCATGTTTCTGGACACACGTGTTAGTCTTGAGTGAAAAGGGGTGGAGAGGGAGGAGTAACTCACGAAGGTATCTGCATCAGGATATAGCTGGTGTAGTAGACGGATAGCACGGAGGAGAATTGTTTCCCTTCAAGCCCGAGGTCACCCTCGAAGCCACGAAGTCGAGCTGCGCTGTACCACAAAAGTAGTGTGAGCATTACGTTCCAAATCGCGGGGGGCAATGGCATACGCAGCGTTAGTACGGTCAACATCTGCCATCACGAATAGTAAGCCGATGAAATCTTCACATTTCGAAAAACAAACACTCACAGTTAAGGATGTCCAAAATAATCAGAAAGGACATTCTGAGATCCAGCTTTCGAAGCAAACTCCTCTCCGTTGCTTCCCTGTCCTTATCATCATCATCCTTGAGATAGTCTTCGTCATCGACTTCGTGATCTTCGTGATCTACAACATATGAGCTCGATCAAGACCTAGAGAAGTTCAGGAACCTGCGATAGGCTGCGAGGAGGTTCTGCTTGTGAGAAGTGGGGAATCCTCTCCATTAGAGGATGCCGTGGAAGGCATAAAAAGGTCACCAGAGTGTGGATATGATTCTGGTGGGGTGTGAGTGGACTCGGGATGAGGGAGACAGTCGGTATGTACACGCGCAACCAGGGCTTTTTATTTGAGGGATAAGACGTCGGACTCGTCCGAAGTGAAAACGTATCTGGCGAGCTTCGATCTCATGGCGCGCGATAGTGAATTGGATGACAATCCAGGGTGATTCCATGATTTACGGTGTTGTTAATCTCCGCTGCTTACCCTTTAAGGTAGTGAGTGCTGCCAGATCCCGGTAACCATGTTGGTGGGATGAGAGTGAGATAAAAATAAGATAAAATAACAAAGAGAGAAAGGGAAGAAACGTCTTGATCAATCCCGTGCAGAAAAATATTATGGACTATTAACCCATCAAAGTTCTAGTTTCGGCGTAATACCAGTGGTGTACCGGGTTGACCAAAATCGTCTGAAAGGTTCGGATCCGATGGGGAAGCGAGCGGTGAGGGAACGGCTTTAGGAAAAGGCTTCGGCGGACCACCGATCCGTCGCAGTCAAGAGGCGCTGCTTCGGCCACCGGCTGTGTCCTGCAATATACTCAGAAGATGTGGGATTTCCAGAAGTTCCAGAAAACATACTGTAGATATTCAGCTCAATCATTTACATTAATTCATAAAATTTGGATCTGGAATGAGGTCCCTCTGGGGCAATGTGAGAGGTCCCAGCTAGCATGGAGGAAGTATATAACACTGGGTAAAAAATACGGAGTCCAGTCTAAACCGTCCGGACCTGGACTTGAACTTGGGATTTATGAAAAAACATCTCAACCTGTCTTGGTAGCATGTAGAGTAAAGCTTCGAAAAAAAATCAGGAAATCACCGTCACATTGGGGTACAGTTTCTTAGATGAGAAAGAATGAGCTGGTGAGACAAGAGTTGTACATATGAAAACTGTCCCCAATAAATGAATATATCTATGTCCTGGAAAATGGAGGACCTCTGAATTTTGCTGTATGTAGCTGGTGTATGAGGATATGGATGGACCCATCAGCTTAAGCTATATAACTGTGGCATCATCATAGCAGCTCATTGATCTGCCTTTGAGTCTGTTGACTTCCTTGTTTATTAGTATTAGGACTCCCATGTCAGTAAAAACTCCAAATATATGTACAGGCACAGTGATTATTGGAAATACTGTAAATATGCTGCTGCATATGCATTGGGATAGCAGAGTGTCATTTGCTATGCCCAAGCCATGGTAGGTTGCCAATGCATGCCATTAGACTTGCCTTTCTGTTGAGGCTCTGGTATGGGGGTTGACAGATCAGTATCTTTAACACAGTGTAGTAGTACAATTTGGGACAGATTTTTGTCTACCATGGTTTTTGCAGAGAAAACAGAGGCAGTCCTTTTAAGAAAGACATAGAGCTGTAGTACTTATTATATAGTGGGCATGCTCAATTTCAAGCATGACAGTTGCAAGAGAAATGACCATAGTTGGGACATGTGTCACTTCCCATTTTGGTAATGAGATCACACTGCACTAAACTCCTCTCCATCCTGTTATAGTGATGCTAGCCTGGTCCTAAGCTGGCATGATAAGTATTGAGTTGATCTTATCAAAGGAGACTCCTTCTTGGTAGGCAACAAAGTCATTTATGAAGTGTTAAGTGCACAAACGCTATGGGTAGGAACTGACATCTATGACCAGATGGCAGAGGTGGGACAGAGGTAAGACAGAAGCTGATCGTCAAATGCAGAAGCAGGTCGTGGCCTCAACTTATGTGTTGTGCTGACTATTGATGCTTGACCCGGATTTCAGACAAGATAAGAGAGCAGAGGACGAACAGAGAGCAGAGGAAAGTAGCATATTGCTAAGTTGATTATCAGACTGAGGAATCCAAGTACAAAATCATGCTACTTATATACAATGTGGAATATAGGATCGGATAAGGAAAACAAGCAAAGTAGTAAACAGAGAAATAATCAAAGTGGAGTCCACAAATTTTACAAGGCTAGAAGGTATAAAATTTACTATTAAACAATTGTCAGAAAATTTTGACAAGGTGGTATGAATTAATAACATGGAAGATGTCAGAATAAATCCAAAGGCAAAAGACCGATAGAACCGATATAACCAATAGGTGAAAGCAGATAAGAGTTCATGAGAATATTACTAAGTCCGAAGCTTCAGCCGTTCTAGAGGACCAGCTCATGACATGAAGTCAGAGTATAATATGGCAATTATAAGAGTAAAGACTTTAGTAATTGAGATCTTAAGACTTAAGTTCAATTTGACTTTGTATAGATAAAGGCTTGTATTGAGTCTTCACCTAACTAAGTAGAAATGATGTTTCTCCTTGGTAGATGTCAACAGCTTATATACAATACAAGTCTGTATCTAATATTAACTAGGGTCAAGGGCTTCTAATGAAAGAAGAGAAGTATACAGCTTCCTTAACTCTAATTAAACTATATAAGACGTGATCTGTCAAAGAAGCTTTAGAAGTTCTTCTAAAGAAGTTCTTCTTTGATCATCTGACATGATCACCAGGTAAGTCCAAATATAGCACAGCTATATTTAATAATCACATATCATCAAAATGTAAATAAGACAAAATAATACAAAAGGAGTCATAACAAGACAAAGTAAACAAGTTAAAACAACTAAAGAAAACAAGAACAAATATAAGAGAAAACATAATTGTAATATTACTTAAGTAAAGCTAATATTGACTTCACATTGTAGATGGACAAATACTAGATATAATCAATATACATAACAGTTTGTCTACAACAACAACAACACATGCATTCAGCAATGTGCTAAAGGATACATGCTTTTGTTAGAGCTCTATGGGATTGCCCAACAGACTGAGGAGTCCAGCTGGGATGACTCCATGATGTACCTGGTCCATCAGACCAGGTTTGACCCTAGACAATGGCCATCAGGACTGACAATGGCCATTGAAGACTGTCTGGCCACCTTTGTGGCCAGATATCAGGACATTGAATGGACAGGAAATCTGTGCAACCAGACCAGTGGGATGGGTGTTTCCCAACCAGCTGATGAAGATATCTTTGACCTGAACATGCTAGGCAGGTTCTGTTATAAATGTCAACTTGATTGTTGCCCATTGTGACTTGATCATCCTAGATGCTGACACAGCCACCCTGTCTGCAGTGGCCCTACTCAATTGGGAGGAATACATTGGAAGTTCGACATTGAGGAAGAAAGGTTTGACATTAATTGGGATGAGTACAACTGGATGGATGTCATCACTAGGATCAGGAGGAATGGTTTTGCCATTTGATAGGAATGGACTAAC